>PVKA01020497.1:0-40260 GCA_004027165.1 Ctenomys sociabilis | reverse complement strand
GAGGAAAGGACCCCAGGGAAAGAGGTGTGTGTGCACGTGTGTGTGTGTGTGTGTGTGTGTGTGTGTGTGCATGACTTGTGCTCACCTATTCTTGCTTTTTCCATTCCCTTTATCAGAGCATCTCTTTGAAACTGTGATCTGTGGTGCATGACATGGGACTGCTGGCCCTTTCGGACAATCAGGACGCCTTGGGGGCTTGGTCAGGAATTCCAGGTCCTTCAGGTTCCCCAGGAGAATTGGCCACTGGTGCAAGGGCCAGCCTCTTAGTGACACCACTTTCCACCCACACGCCCACGTGGGCCCAGAGCCTTCTCTCATTTCGGGCGGTGTGGGGATGTGATCTTCAGTTCGTTGCCCTTCCCTGCTCTGGCAGCTGCTCTCTGTGTTTGTCTTCTCCAAGCTCAAGGAGATATATGAGCCAGGCTACTGACTCAGAGGAGGGAGGGACAGAAGGAACAGGGTGAAGGTCACTTGGGAGGGTTTCTCTGTCAGAGCCAAGAAAGGGATATAACAGGAAAAAGAGCAGCTGAGGATGTGATAAGGGTGTGGCTGTTTCTCTGTCTCTGTCTGTCTTTTGTATTTTAGGGAAAGGGTCTACAGGGGGCTCGGGGTCTCACTACTAGATTGGACTCATAGTTATCCTGATACACCTGTTTGCAGCCTCCCAAGAGCTGGGATTACAGGTGCACGCCACCACACCCGGTCTCAATCACTGTCTCACTGTGCCCTTATGGTGGGGCCAGCACAGCAGGTCTGGGAAATGGAACCCCTGGCCCCTGCTCCTGCTTGCAGAGGCTTGAATCCACTGTGCTATTTGGCTGGCCCTGGTATGGCTATTTCTCAGAGCTCATTGGCCAAAATTCTTCTGGTGGTGAACGACAAAGCAGTGGAACCTCAGCAAGGTAACAATTCATTTTAAGTAGTTCATGGAGAGCAGTATATGCTCAAAGATTTAAAGCTGCCCATGCGTGACTGAGCAAGTCCTATAGCTAAAAATATGCTTGCATTTGGTGAGGACTCACTGGGTATCAGGCACTCATGACGTTAGCTCCAGGCACTCACGACGTCAGCTCCACATTGGCCTGAACTTTATCTACAAGTAGATTCTCTTCATTCTACACACATGGAAAGTGAAAGTAAGTAGCCAGCCTACTCCGGGCAGCCAGTAGACAGCACAGACTGAGTGTGAAGTCTCCATGCTGCCAGCTAGGTGGCATATGCTTGTACTTGTAAATCCCAGAATTCAGGAGGCAGAGGCAGAAGGATCACTGTGAGTTTAAAGTCAGCTTGGGCTATGTAGTTCAGGGACAGCCTGAACTATATAGTGAGACCCTGTCCCCACACAACAATAGCAACAAAGAATGAAAAAAAAAAAAATCCTGACCTGCCCATCTTCTCACTAAGGATGGCTGGGAAAGTGAGGTCAAAATCTGGTCCTCAGTTTACCTTCCTTGAACCCAGCCAGACATGACTTAGATGAGAGTGCTAGTCAGAAATGCAGGTTGGGGCCGGGCGTGGTGCGCATGCCTGTAATCCCAGCACTTGGGAGGCTGAGGCAGGAGGATTGTTGTGAATTCAAGAGCAGCTTGAGCTACAAAGTGAGCTTAAGGCCATCCTGAACTGCATAGTGAGACCCTGTCTCAAAAAGACATAAAAGAAAAAAAAAAAAAAGAAAAAAAGAAAAAAAGAAATGCAGGTTGGGGCAGGCCAGATAGCTCAGCGGATTAAAGCGCCTGCAAACGCAGGGACCAGGATTTGATCCCCAGTGGGCCAGGTCGGCCCCACCCCTGGGACACACTGAGAAGTGAAAGAGACTGGGCATGGTGGTATGCACCTGTAATCCCAGCGTTTGCGAAGCTGAAAACAGGAGAATCACTAGGAGTCCGATCTGTGTAGTGAGACCCTGTAGACCCTTTACTAAAGAAAAAAGAAAAAGAAAGAAACAAATGCAGATTCCCAGGCCCTGGCGTTGCTCTGTGGAGACAGACTGGGCACCGAGAGCCTAGGAATAAGCATGACAACTGGTTTCCTGCACACTAAGCCTCAGGTCCTCAGGGCAATCCCAAGACAGGGAGGACGAGTGTGACCAGGGCACAGTCCCCAAGTGCCCCGTATGTGTGGCAGGTTTGCAGCTGCATCAGTTGTGAGCAATGAGGACAGCCTGTTATGTGCCCCTTGCTTGGCACAGCTTTCCAGAGTGCCAGGCGGTGGATGGCTGTGGACACCTCCTTGTCTAACTGAGGAGGAAGCCACAGGGCATCAGGTCGTGCTGCCTTCAAGTAACAGCCATGAGCACCGAGTGACAGCTCACCTTGTTTGTGCCTCCTCCGCCTCCTCCCCAGGGGCCAGGGCTCCCGCCACGCTGGCTGGCGGAGATTCCAGGGCTTTGGGGCAAAAGAATGACCTTCCCCCTCCAGCATGAGTTCATTTGAGATCTGCTTCCTTAACTACTTTGGGCCTTGGAGACGGGAAGGTTTCATGGGACAGTGAGTCCTGCCTTAGAAAAGAGGTGAAGGAGTGACAGAACTCTTAGCCCCCTTGCTATCTCTCTCTGAAATCTGGGAGATAAATGGAGAAAAAAAAAAAAAAAAAACTTCCATAAAATCTCAGAGGATTTTGATGTTTGGATGTGTGGGAAAGACAGTTTCCTGAGCTCGCTGGGAGACGTTTGGATTCCACGCTTTAGGTCAGTTGCTACATAATTTCTGATATCTGGCTGCTATCCTTGGGGTTTGGAGTCTCCGCCAACAGCTCATAGTTAAAATCTTGGTTCCCCAGCTTGTAGTGCTCTTCAGAGGCAGTGGGACCTGTAAGAGGTAGGGCTTAAATGGAGGCTATCTGGGTCATGTGGGGCTGTCCCTTCCAAGGGCCACTGAGATCTCACCTTCCTGTCTGTCTTTGCTTCCTAGCCACATGAACTGAGTGGCTTTTCTCCAGCGACCACTCTCTGTCATGACATCTGCATCATGGCCACAGGGCCCAAAGCAATGCAGCCGGTTTGCCAGGGGCTGTCACCTCTGAACCCGTGAGCCAAAGAAACCTTTCTTCTCTTTAAGTTGACTTATCTCCAGTCATTTGTCACATCAGGAGAAAACTGACTAGCGCTTGGTGGTCTCTTTTTCTTACCCCACAGCCATACCACCTCTGATGTATTAAGGGGAAAGAGAAACCAAGACACTGAGCCACTCACCTGGTGTGCCACATTTTTTATTTTTCCAGGTTCTCCGTGTTGCTCATTCCTGCACAGGCTTTGGTGGAGGAGGTCTGCAAGCTGGGTAGGGGGCTCTTTCTGAGACAGGAAACCAGAGGACGGGTCAGGGTTTGGTGTTCTTTTTTGTAACTGTTGCTTCAGTACTGTGTGTATATTTAAGCCATGTTCGTGTACTGGCAGAGCCAAGAAGCAAAACCAGGGAAAATACACAAAAAGGGGCACATTGCATGCAGGCGAAATGGTGCTGTGCTGCTGGATGTGTAGAGGTTGCAGAAAAATGACAAAGTCTTCCCATCTCAGCCAACAGTAGAGCCTTGGTCCCATGAGAACCTCCAGGGAGCTCTAGTGTGAGCCCTGTGACTATTTCAGTGTGGTCAGGGGGGCAACTGCAGGCAGAGAAAATAGGACGCATGCACGCAGGGCCCTACATCCGGGCTCTGGGATGGAGTAGGGCATGGGCGGAGCCTGACACTGGTGGTTACTGGATTGGCTGGCTGGGGGAGGACAATGTGGAGACCAGCAGACCAGGAGGGAGTGGCTGGTCCCCTGCATAGGTGTGAGCTCTGAGGGTGGCCTGGCCTCAGGCAGAAGAGGCAGAGTTAAAACACTTCATTGCCACAGTGGGGGGCAGCTGGGGCCCTGGTGTTTATACTCATTTCCTGGGCAGGCATGAGATTCTTTTGCGAGAAGTCAAGGTTGGTGTCTGTCCTTGGCAGCCTCTCCTGAGGCAGGGTCTGCAGGGAATTAGCGCCAGTGCCTGCGGGGCTCCAGCTCTCACGCAAAAGCCTTCTTTGCGGACTTCTCGAAAGCCAAAGTTTCCCTTTGGGCAGTTGTGCTGAGGTAGGAGCTGGGCAGGATGCTCCTTCCGGTTTGACTAAGGCAGAGTGAGCTCAAGTGGAAAATAAAAGTGGTTTTCTTCCCTGAGAGTACAGGGAGCGAACGGAGCTGGTAGAGCCATTTACTTAGGGGCAGGAGATGGCTAATCAAATGGTTCCCTTGTATCTACGAGCGACTGGTCTTTTTCTTCTTTTTCAGAGGAACAGATTTTTTGCTGTTGCTGAAGGCCCTTGCAGACTGCAGTTTAAATTCAACTGGGAAGTGGTCACTGACCTCCAGCGCCTGTAAGGAGGAGGGCAGGTAGATAACGTGTTTAGAAGGTGCCTGGGGTGGGCCATCGTTTCAGCGACGAGCAAATTCAGGAACAGGGAGGGAAGGCACCTGAAGTCACTCAGCAGAGTGGCAGGCATTGCGGTTGGCCCAACTCAATCAGGTATTTTGGCAGATGCCAGGTGTGGCAGTACATGCCTATAATGTGGGAGACTGAGGCAGGGGAACCATGAGTTTGAGGCCAGCCTGGTGACATATAGCATGTTCAAGAGTAACCTAGACTACCTAGTGAGATCCTGTCTTAAGAAAGGAAAAGAAATTTTGGCAGAATGTCAAAGAATCTTTTTTTTTTTTTCAGAACTGGGGATTGAACTCAGGTCCTTGTGCTTGCCAGGGAAGCACTTATTCCACTGAGCCATCTTCCCAGCCCCATCAAAGTGCAGAATCCTAATCAATAGCTGTAGAAACTCAAGGCTCAGTGCCCAATGTGGGGTCTCCAGTGCTGACCTCAGCAAGCTTCCAAAATCCCCCTTGGAAAGGTTGTGGCAGAGAAGAGAAGAAGGCAGCCTTACCTCCTCCTCAGACAGCTGATAGGCTTTCTGGAAGTCAAAGACGCCACTCGAGTTGGGAACCACAGACTTGACAATCTCTTGTCCTCGAAGCACGATCCTAGAGCCCGGGGAGGAAAGACAGCAGTGTTAATCCACGCCATTGGCTTCCTGAAATCAAACCGAGGCCTGAGGTGGACATCTGCAGGTGACAGAGCAGCCTGGCCTTTTGCTGCCTTTTCATTCCCCTAACTAGATTATGGAGAAATTCTCGTACGTTCAGTGCCTCGCCACCCTTTTTGGCAGAACCGGGGATTGAACTCAGGCCCTTGCACGTGCCAGGGAAGCGCTTATTCCGCTGAGCCATCTCCCTGGCCCCCTCCACTCTCCATTTTGACAATGACGGAGCAAGATTCCTACAGGATTTTTTCAATTTCTTTGATTTATGCAAAGGACACCATTTATTTGTTTTCTTGAGATGGGGTCTTGCTATGTTCCAGGCTGGTCTGAAACTCGTGTTCCTCCCACCTTGCCCCCCGCCCCCGGAGTGCTGGGATTACTGGTGCGCATCACCATGCTTGGCTGTGATGCTGTTTTGGGACCGTAGGGTCATCCTTTAACAATTACTTTACTTCTGTGAGAAATTAGTGGGTTTTACAAAAAATAGAGAGAGAAAAACCACAGTGTGGATGCTTCACAGTGACGACACCACCTGCCACTGCAATGTGGCAGCCAGATGAGTTCTAGAAGCGGACCTTTACCGGCTCCAGGTTCTAGTAGGCGCGGCCCACCCCGGGGCTGGCCTCCCTATTCCTTTGTCCTGAGCTTCTCTGATTCTGGACTCGTTAATGCCACCGCGTGAGTCGTTCTTTGCCGTTGCTGCTGTTCTGTTTTGCAGAGCCGAAGGCTGCACCCATGGCCTGGAGCACGCTAAGAAGTTGCACCCTAGCCTCGTGGCTCTCTTGCTCAGCCCAAAAGCAATGCACGTAAGGCTGCTTGGATTCTGACTTCTCCAGGGTGAGCACGGGTTGGGCTCTCAGGTTACGTTTTCCGGGAGCACAAACCAGGGCCTGAGGTCTTTCCTGTCCACCGACCCTCAGCATGTGGCAACGTACTAACATTGGATCACAGGTCAGGGACTAGGATTGAAACGGTCATGTCTAAGTCCACTTGAGACACATCATTTATAAATCCTCAGAATTACACATGTTGTGGAGCAGAGAAAACTCAGGGCACTAAAATAAGAAACTGATCTTTAGAAAGTCCTATGTCACCCACCCCCCATGCTTTGGCATGTGACAGTTATAGAACCAGGGAGATGTGTTCCTAACTTGTCCTGCCATGGGCATTTTGCCTTGAGGTTAGCAGTCCTTCTGGATTGTTCTTTCCCATCAGTTCCATCTCATTTGTGGGGAGACAAGGCAGCTAGAGAAGGGACTGTACCTGCTCTGAGCCGGAATGGGAAAGTGCTGGGCAGATAGCTCAGTGGCTTGAGCGCCTGCCTGGCAAGCGCAAGGTCCCGAGTTCAATCCCCATTACCAAAGGCGGGGGAAGAGTGAGACAGAACAGCAAAGCGCCAGGGTGGAGGGCTAGGTCCCAGCATGACCGGTGGCCCTCACAAGGCAGGTAAAAAGGAAGCCTCTTGGTAGGCCTCCTGAAACTTCCTACCCCGGGACTTCCACTTTCAAGAGCCAGAGTAGTGACATCTGCAAAAGAACCTCCAACTCTGAAAGCCCCAGGAGGAACAGAGACAGCCAGGGGATGGAAGTGAAAGCCAGGCCTCCAGGCTGAGCAGAGGGGAGGCTGGCCGGCTGTTCTCCCGCAGCAGCTGCTAGCTGGGACTGGGCTCCCGGAGACTTCTCCGCCTGTGGTCTGCGGTTGGCTGACTCCCACCACTTCCTTCTTGACTGAAGGAGCAAGAGTGAAAGTGCTTGAAAAGCCTCAACTAGACTCGAAAAGCGCAAGGGAGTGGGAGTGGGTAGCTGGAGCTTTGAAGGTGGAAATAGCCTTGCGCCAACTGCTGCCCCTTTTATGGGTGTACGCAGAGGAAGTAATGAATATTTGCCAAAAATATGTATAAGGATGTTCACTCAGTAGTGTTTCTAACAGCAAACCCTTGGTGGTGATGGATGGGGACTGGGTAAATAAACCACGTAAGAGAAGAGGTGAAGCCCATGGGGGTCCTGAGCGCTCGCCGAGCCCTCACTGTGCTAGAGTCTTTCACCACATATATTACTTCATTTAATCTTCGTTAGGGTTTGTGTCTAGGTGTCCCCCCCAAGCCTCAGGCAGTCATAGGGCAGCTTCTGGAGTTTGTGATTGATTGTTGTGGGTGTGGACGCTGCACCCTGGGGCAGGTAATTTGCATTATGCTGCCTGAGCTGTTGCTACCCTCCCGCGGGTTCTGCTATGTTCTGCTCTGCCTTGGACCCCGCTGACTATGGACTGAAATCTCCAGTAACTGTGAGCTAAGTAAACCTTTCCTTCCTTCATTTTGAGTGTCGGGTATTTGTCCCAGCAACAAGCGAAGAGTAACTAAGACAGTCTTCACCATATCTCCATGACGGGCTGTCCTACAGCAAGGATACGAAGTCACAGAGAGCATATGCATCTAGGTCACGGACATGGTGAGTGGCAGGGTCAGGATCTGAAACTAGGCCCGTGACAGCAGAGCCAGGTCAGGCCACTGCTCAGCTCAGGTGCTCAGGTTACTCTCTGCGGGTCACGTTCTACACTGCAGGGGCCTTGAAAGGCAGCTGTGCCATCCTCCGAGCTAGCCTGGGCTTCGCCCACCCAGAGGCCCCATGTGGAGAGCGGCTGTGCGGAAGCACCTACCGGTCATAGGGGCAGCTCGTGCTCTGCTTGACCGTGGTGTCCTCGTCGTCTTCGATCAGCCACACAAACTTGCGATCGGTCCTCAAGCGAATGTTTTTCCAGGCCTTCTTGGGGACGTAGCTGCAGCCAGCATTGAAGTCACCCATGAAAATGAAATTCTGAAAGACACATTTTGGGACTGTCACCTGCGGGCTGGCGGGGCACACTGCTCTCTCTCAGGACCTTGGCGATAATTCAATCTCCCAGGCCCAGGAAATAAAGGAATCTTTTATTACCTGAATGGTGCCCCACTCCCAGATTCACACACTGAGGTCCTGACCGCCAGTGGGGTGCTGTACTATAGAACGTGAATATTTGAAGACAAGGTCTTTAGGAGCAAAGTGAGGTGAAATGACGTCAGGTGGGTGGGCCCTAATCCAACAGGACAAGGTCCTTAGGAAAACCAAACGGGAGGGGCTGGAGCTGAGCTCGCTGGTAGAGCCCTCACCAGGGCAAGGCCCTTGTACCTTGCTTAGGCTCCCACCCTCAGCACCATAGGAAAAGAGAGAAAAGGGAGATTGGGACACAGACAAAAAGAAGTTGCTGTGAGAGTGAGGATATCCTGAGAAAATGACCATCCAGTTGACTGTAGTGGTTCATCCTTGTAGTCCCAGCCCTCAGAAGGCTGAGGCAGGAGAGTGATGAGTTCAACACATTCATGATCTGGATGTTTTACTGCTGACCAGCTCTGATCTGAATTTGTTATTCTCTCGCCAGCTGGAACCACCAGTGGTACATGCATGACCGTCTCTTTGGGCAGCATGGGACCGTAGTCCATGACGCTTCCTGATGAGACAGTCATGCATGTACTACCAGTGCTTCAAGCTGTCGGGAACATGCTAGGCCAGCCTGGGTGACACAGGAAGAACCCAAGACCCTGGAAAAGGAGGAGAGAGGGAGAAAGGAAAAGGGAGGGAGACAGGGGAGATAAAGGGAAGAGGCGGAGGAAAAGATAAAGATGAAGAGAAGGGAAAAGAAAGGTGAAAGAGAAATGGCAGGAAAAGAGAGGAGAGAAGAGAGGGGAGGGGAGGGATGTGGAGAGGCAGGAAGGGGAAGGGAGGGCCGTCTGCCAATCTCTAGCCAATGAGAGAGGAGACCCTCACGACACTAAACCTCTCGCATACTTTTATTTTTTTTTTTTTTGTCTTTTTGAGACAGGGTCTCACTATGCAGTTCAGGCTGGCCTTAAGCTCACTTTGTAGCTCAGGCTGGTCCTCGAACTCACAACAATCCTCCTGCCTCAGCCTCCCGAGTGCTGGGATTACAGGCCTGCGCCACCATGCCCGGCCTCTCACACACTTTGACCTCGGATTTTCAGCCCACAAACAGGTGGAAAACCCTTTTGTATCATTTAATCCACCCAGGCAGTGCCACTTTAGTATGGCAGTCCTAGCGGATGATCAGAGGGATAGTTTGAATTTTATTTTTAATTTTTAAAAGAAGAGGCAACAGTTTACAATCAAATCCAAGCTTTGAAGACTGTCTGGCAGGTGACTACCAAGAATGTTTTTCATGTAGTTGGTTGGGTTTTTTGTTTGTTTTTGTGCTAGAGATTGAACCTAGGGCCTTCAGACAAAGCTACATCTCCCAGACCTGTTTTATGATTTATTTTGAGGCAGGGTCTCACCAAGTTGCTAAATTCCCCAGCCTGGGCCTGAACTCTCTTAGTCCTCCTGCCTCAGCCTCACAGAGCACTGGAATGTAGGGTGTGTCCCACCATTCAGGTCTGGAAGCTTTCATAACTATCCTGGGTTGAAAGTGTGTTCTTAACACAAAGGAGGGCGTTTCCTCCCTCTGCTCTGTCCTGTGCTTAGTCACCATCTCTATAATTCAGCGTGCAGAAGGAGGTGGGAATACAAGGGTCCAGCCAAGATATTCCCTCGCCTCTTTTGTTTCTGCCTCAAATGACTACGGCAATAAACATACGGATGAATCAACACCTTTGTTTCCAAGCAGGAAAAATGTACTTGGGCGGGGTACTGATAGCTCTGGCACAAGTCTATCTCCCATTATTCGGAGGTTGGAAACTTAGGCCTGCGGAAAGCTTGTCCCTTGGAAATGGGAGGAGTTGTAACGGGAGGGGCCGAAGGGCAGGCTACCCATTCCCACCCCAGGCCACCAACAGAAAGTTGCTGTCTTGGAAGTATTTTTTCCCAGTAAGGCTCCTGGAACAGAACTTATGACATTCCCCAAATCAAAGGAAGTGTCAGATTTCCTTGTTTATGCTGCTATTGGCCCCGGGTGGATGTTGGCTTCAGGATGTTCTTCAAGAACATGTCATCTTGAACTCAGAGCTCACAGCTTCCTCTGAGACAGATGGGTACAGAGGAGGCCAGGACATCTCCCTTGAGTGACCACCCAGTTTCCACTGCAACCAGCACAAAATGCTGAGCTTTCACTAAGTGCCAGGTCCTACACATGATAAGAGTTGACAGTGTTTAAATCATACCTTGCAACAGTGAACACTAGAAGGTAAAAAGTGCCTTTAACTTTAACCATGAATTGTGTGTGACTCCTGTAGGCCACTCAACTGGGTGGTTCAAGTAGTGAAGTCAAGAACGAAATCCAAGTTTCTCTCACCTAAAGGTCTCTCATCCCAAGAATGTCCCCACTATTCACCTTTGGGTCAATGCCCAGAGACCAATGCCCAACAGACGCTCAATATGTTCTTGAATGAGTGAATGAGTAAGTGAATGAATGAGTGAGTGAATGAATGAATGACTTCCTAATTTTTAGAATGAATGAACAACTGTTCTCCTTTTCCCATCTCTGGCCAACTGGGTTCACCCTTTACTCATTTTGTAAATTCAGCAGTGGAACTGAGGAGGAGGAAGGGGATCCCAGCAGTCACATTCCAAGAGAGGAGGAGAGGAATTGGAAGAACAGCCCCCTGGAGCACTTCCGCATTTGCCAAGAGCTCTCACAGAACTCACGGCCACAGGTGGTGGGGCCCTGTCCTCCGGGTGAGGAAATAAGGCAGGCCCTAGGCTTCAGTTGCTTCTCCTTTTCATGCCTAGTTTGAAAGCCTGCCGTTGGCCCCTGAAACACTCCTGACTTCTCTAAGCCCCGCTCTTCCCAAGCGCAAAGTGGCTGGAATGCAGTTGCCCACGCCGAGCCCCACACGTTCTCAGCATCAGCTAGTCACTCCAAAAATGCTGACGGTGCAGGGGACCAGTCCCGAGACCCACATGGATGGCCCCAGACAGCAAGAGGGCAGGCGGGGCTGAGAGGCCCGGGGAAGGTGCGCTGGCGGGTCCTGCTCCCTGCCTTCCTACTCCAGGACCAGTTTCTGCCTTCGCCCAGTGACAAACGCAGAGCGCTCACCTCTGCCTTCCATCGGCGGTGCACGTCCATGTAGACGTCCACCAGCTCGTCCATCTCCTTTGCAGAGCTCTCAGGGGTGGTGTGCAGGGGAACAATCACGAAGTCCTTGACAGCTGGGAACAGGGAAGCAGCAGAGGTCACATACTCCCTGCCGAGTTCCCACAAGTAGCATAGGAGGAAGTTCTCCTTTCTAGAATGTATATACGAGCTCTGTCCTGTAGGCCACTGGCCCATCGGTGGCAGAGGTTTTAGAGATCCTGGGGTCACTGGGCTGGTTATTTTTATTTTATTCCTTTCGGTTTTGTGAGATGAGCTCTCACTGGGAGGTTCATGCTGGGCTTGAACTGACTGTGTTGCCCAGGCTGGCCCCAAACTTTCTGCAGCCCTCCTGCCTCAGCCTCCTCAGTGCTGGGATTATAAGCCAGCACCTCCATGCCTGCATGGGCCACTTGTTTTCTCCCACTTGCCCTTCGCAGCCAGGGAAAGGCTGGTAGGCTGTGTTCCTGGTTGATGCTGCGGGTATGTTCTATTTTCTCTTCTTTTATTTTTGCAAAACGGTATTTTCTTCTGGTTTATTTTTCTTATTTTTGTAATTGATAAGATTATATATTTAGGGTTATCTTTTTTAAAAAAATGAGTAAATCTTTTTGGCTTGTGTACTAGTAGAAAGCTATTTTCCCCCCCCTAATTAATAAGGCCTAGGAGCGGGACTGTAAGATGAAGTCAATCAAGTAAGGGCAATTTAGCGACTTAGTGATGCCCCGTCTGAAAAACAAAACGAAAGAGTTAGCTCAGTGTGGAAGCGCTGGGCTCTGTTCTCAGTATGGGTGGGGCAGGGTGGTTTGAGGTTTGCCAGTTTATACTCCTCTTGTAATCGAGGAAAAAAACCCAAAAGGTATTTAAGAAATAAGAAGGCTTAGGCAGGCGCAGGGACGGGGTTTGATTCCAGGCGTGCGATGCCGGCCCCGCCCTCAGGGCATACTGAGAATGTGATACAGACTGGTCATGGCGGCATACCTGTAATCCCAGCGCTTGGGAGGCTGAAAACAGGAGAATCGGGGCGGGGAGATGGCTCAGTAGAATAAGTGCTTCCCTGGCAAGTGCAAGGGCCTGAGTTCAATCCCTGGTCAAGAGAATTACTACGAGTCTCATCTATGTAGTGAGACCCTGTGCTAAACACACACACACACACACACACACACACACACACAGAAATTAAAAAAAGAAAAAAAAGTAAGAAGGCTTTCTTGGGTAGTCTGAACACCTTCCCCTGGGATTGAGGCCGAGCGTGGCTGTGGCGACCACGCCGAGCCCCTCTTCCGGCTTGGGGCCCACTCAGCCTCCCGGCAGAGGTCATGGGGTGGTCCCTGCTCAGGTCGCACCGTGGGAGCAGGACTAGGCTTGTGTGCCTCCGGGCCTAGCTGCGCGCCCGCTCACCTCCTCCTGCCCCGCCTCGTTCTGCAGCCGGCACTGCGCACACTCCACGCCTTCTCCGGGACCCAGCTTAGTGCTGCACTCACATGGGGCTCAAATTCGTGCTCCTCCTGCCTCAGCCTCCCAGAGTGCTGGGTTCTTTAGCCCTTTGTCTGTGTAAATTGCATATATCTTTTCCCACTGGCCTTTTCACTTCATCAGTGTCTCTCTCTGTGTCTGTCTGTCTGTCTGTCTCTCCCTATTTGGTTGGTACAGGGTCTCACTACACAGCTCAGACTCATGGTGATCCTCCTGTTTGTCAGCCTCCCCAGTGCTGGGATTACAGGCATTTACCTCTACCCCCGGACTCTGTGGCCGGCTCAGCCCCCTCTTGGGGACAGGGCTGGTGTGGCATGTGGTGCCAGGGATCAAACCACGGTCCCCACGCCTGCCTAAGCAGGCACTTAGTCCACTGAACTATCTCCCCGCCCCCCTTATTAGACCTTTTAATGTAAGCTTGCGCCTGGGTCAAGGCACCTTGCTGGTGCTCAAAAGCGTTTGTTGACTGAACACACAGATAAATGGGTGAATAAAATAGCCAACTTAATCTCAGGTCACAGGGACACAGCAGGTCTCCTGGCACGGGAGCAAAAGCTCTAGATGGGCAGTGCCATCCCAGGGAGATGGGGATAGAGAAGGGAAGTGGGGAAGGTCAGGACAAACAGGTTTGTTTAGAGATCCACAAAGTGCAGGACTCTCTCTTTGGGGCTGGGAGGACTCCAGCTGGCCAGAATAATGGGAACCGTGTGCATGGCATGGAGGATTACTGCTCACATTCCTGAAGGGCTCCTCCACCTTCTCTTATAGTGCTCCTCCCCCTGAGCTAATTAACTGTGGGCAGAAATTTATAATCCAGAAAGCATACGCAGTTACAGTGGTACCTCAACTCAGGAATTAACTGGAAAGAAAACCAAGCTGGACAAGCACCATAAGGTCAAATTTCACCATAAGATCAACTTTGAACGTAACTGTTGAATTTTTTTGGTACCAGGAATAGAACTCAGGACCTCACGCTTCCCAGGCAGGTGTTTCGCCCCTGAGCTATATCCCCAGCCCTATATATAGAATTTGGTTCAGTTCCCATCCAATGAGGTTTGTGACCAGAATCATGGAAGGAATTGTGTTCATGAACCAATACAGCACAGATCCAGATGTAGACACTTACAGCCTTGCATGTATTAATTTCTTTGCTTGGTACTGGGGATTGAACCTACGCCCTTGTGCATGCAAGGCCAGTGCTCTACCACTGAGCTCCACCCCAGCCCGGCATGCATTTATCTGGCCATTAGCTGTCTGCACTCCAGTGTGTAACTTCCCAAGGGTAGGAATCTCCTCAGTCCTCTCCAGTGCCTTCAACACAGCCTGGCAAATAGCAGGCTCTGAGAAAAACAGTAGCTGTTCTTGATTCTGTGTGGCTGCCGTCTTCAAACTGCACTTACATCTTGGTTTTCCCTTGAGTGTGGTGTGGTGGTTGACACAGCGCCTTAGCTCACAATCCAGGCTTAGCCACTTCACTAGCTGGGTGACCTGGACAAGTGACTCCACCTCTTTGAACCTCAGTTTCCTCAAAAGTAAAGAGAGGATAATCCTGGTCTCTACCTTGCTGTCTCTTGCAAGGGTTACAAGGTGCCAGCATCTGCTATGGGATTAGCGTAGCGCTGGAGCTGAGGGCGCAGCTGGCTTGGGCTTCCTCCCCCGTATGTGGAAGTTGCAGCTAGGGTGCACTGCAGGGAGAGCAAGACTCTTGCTGACTGTCTCTCACTTGAATCTTTTAAAAATTAAGGAACTGGGGTCAGGGATATGGCTCAAGGGCACAGCGCTTGCTTGGCAAGCATGAGGTCCTGAGTTCAATTCCTGGTACCAAAATAAATAAATTAATTAAGGAACTAGGCAGGGACCGAGGACTTGCAGTAAAACATTTTCACGAGCTGAAAACAATCCAAAGAGAATGGAGTTAAGGGTTAGGAGCAGCTTGTGGTCCTCGGAGCCCAGCACACTGCTCAAGATGTTGCCTGAGCCCTGGGACACTGCTCGAGCATGCTTGACTGTGCCTGTTTAGAGGCTTCTAGGGAGGTCAGACAAGAGGGGCTGGTGGGTCTCACCAGTGTGGGGTGACTGGAACCAGACCACGTAGGGCTCCCTGGAAAACACATCTGCATCTCCAACTTGGAAGTCATGGTAGAGGTAGTTTTCTTTCACTGTCACCAGCTTCTCCCTGAAAGAGAACAAGGAAGCCCTTCTCACTCCTTTGAATAATCAAATTAAGCATCCTAAAGGTTCCCATGACTTTGTTAGCTTCCACAGCAAGAGGAAAGATCTTTTGTTGAGACCAAGATGGAGTTAAGGCTCTGGGGCCCAAGAATATCAGTGTATTCATTAGGGGCCCCCACAGGTGACTGTGGAGACCTCCGTGTAAATCAAGAGTGGGAAGCAATGAGCTTCTTTGACAGTGAAGTGGCAAGGAGAGGTGACCTAAGGAAGCTACCATGCAGAGCGCTGTGCAACCAGATGTGCAGGGTAACTCAGGACCAGGCCTTGTCCTTGAAGAGTAAAGAACCCCTGACCATGGCACTGGCCCACGTCACCAGCCAGCCAGCTCTTAGGAAGCTGCTCAGATTTTTGATTCTCAAGATTTAATACTTTGAAGGGCTGGCCAGATAGCTCAGCAGACTCAAGTGCCTGCTTAGTCAGAGCACAGCAAGTAGGGTCCAATCCTTGGTGTGCCATGCCAGCCCCGCCCTTGGGGCATGCTGAGATGCCAATTGAGACCAGGCATGGTGGCACACTCCTGTAACCCAAGCTCTTGTGAGGCTGAAAAAAGGAGGATCACTGCAAATCCGATGTACGTAGTGAGACCCTGTAGACCCTCTATACTAAATACTTTTTTAAAAACTTCACTACTTTGTACCAGCTCCAGTTTTGACAGCAATTATTTTTATTGATACTGAGTGCTGATTAGACAGCAATATCTAGTTTTGACGTGCATACATATTTTGATTCAATTTGTGGTCACATCTGTGTGTGTGTGTGTGTGTGTGTGTGTGTGTGCGCGCACATGCATGCACACGCATACACGCACACACACACACCAGGGCTTGAACTCAAGACTTTGTGCTTGCCAGGCAGACACGTAAGCCACTGAGCCATCTCCCCGACCCTGCAGTCACATCTTTAAGTGGACCATGTTTCCAAGGGCATAGATTATACTTACTTGTAGATAAAGGCGTACTGTTCTTTGTATGTGTTTCTTCCAAGCCGAGAACTAATCACATAGTTGTATGTCGTTCCTCTCCTTGAATTTCTAGAAAATATGAAGATTTCACCTTGCATTTCAAAGAATGAACATGTCCCTGTTGTATATGTCACTCCTCTCTAATATACCTTGACATTACCCACAGCGCCATGCGCAAGGGCTACTGTTCATAACTTGTTGTGAGACAGAATGTCACTACGTAGTCCAAGCTGGCCTTGAACTCACAGTGATCTTCCTGCCTCAGGCTTCCAAGCTCTGAGATTACGAGAAACAGCTACCATACCATTTTTGAGTTGATAAGAGACATCTGCCAGATCCTTGTACCCTGCCTAACTACCTTCTTCCTTCCCTCCCACCCTCCTTCATCTTCTCCGTTTTCTTCTTCCTCTCTCTCTCTCTCTCTCTCTCTCTCTCTCTCTCTCTCAGCTCTGAGTGGTGAATTTAGGTGCTTGACACTGAGCTATACACCTAATAGGTTTTTCCTCCAGGATAGGGACACACTAAATTGCTTAGGCTAAGCATGGACTTCTGGTACTCCTGCTGCAGGCTCTCAGAAAGCTGGGATTACAAGTTGATTGAACCAACATACTTGGCTTTTTTTTCTTCATTGTCAGAGATGGAACCCAGGGCCTCCAATTTGGTAAACAAGCATCCTACCACTAAGCTACATCCCTAGCCCTTATTTCTTGTCTTACAAAGGAACACAGTATTATTATCCCTATCTCCTTTTACAGTTTAAGAGGACAAAGCTGGGATTGAACTCAGACCTGAGTCATCCCCACACCCACAATCTTGATCTGCACCTATGGGAGCCACTAACCCCATGGATTATTTAGGCAGAATCAGATACTCTGTTTTGGTCCCTGTTGAAGTGTGGCTCTGTGACCTTGTTAGGACCCCTGTGCAGGTGCCCCTAAGCATTCATCCAAGGCAGGAAGCGTCTTGCCTCCTTGCCTGACCCCTCAGCTCCCGGGGCTATCTTGGCTCCATGTTTACTCAGTCTGCTAATAACTCTGCTCCAGACACAGCCTGACATAGTTTCAACCCACCTGCCCACAGAAAGATTCAGGGCATGGCTTAAGCTGTGGCCAAGCTTTGGAGTTATTAGACAAGAGCACAGAGGCTATTTAGGGGCCAACATAGGTGACAGAAATCCCTGAGATTTCAAATACATGCTTTAAGTCAAACCTAGCCCTGGGGAGCCCAGGAGAGGCCGACAGCGTCTCCAGAGCTTTCCCTGCAGGAAGCTGGCCTTTGCGTCTAGCCTACCTTGGTTGTAAGGGCAGCAGGACAGTGCCCACCCCTCCAGGCTTGGTGGGGAGCACGAACACTGCCCAGAGAGCCTGACGAGCAGGGTGCCTGGCCAGGGACGTGGGTGCTGGTGGAAGCTACTGCCTATGGCCCTGGGGCCAACACCTGCCATAGTAATTCCTTCCTTGTGACAGTAAGAGACGGCAGCAGCACTCGCTGGTCATGGCCACACAGCAGGCCCTGTCCAGGTGTGGATGGGTTACACCATGCTTGATCTGTCTGTGCATGAGGTAATCTAGTTATCCCCCATCCTAGAAGGTGACTCCTCATTAGCCCTATGCTACATGTGGAAGAACCACGCACAGAGGCAGAATATAACCAGCACACAGAAGCTCTGCAAGTTGCCCCAGGTCAGGGCACAGCCAAGATCCGGGTGATCTGAGCTGAGCAGGCACTCCTAGCCCCTAGGCTACACGCCCTGCATCTCTATCTTTGAAAGAGCAGAGCTGGGAATAAGACTGGCAGAGGCTAAGAGCCACAAGCTCAGCGGGGCCCCGGGGAGGACAGGCCAAGCCCAAGAGGGTGGTCTGTGTGTAGCAGGCGCCCGTGGGCTGCCCCTTCCCGGCCTCAGGAGTCCAAATTGGCCTTTGACAGCCAAGAAACAAGGCAAGCTTTCCTGTGACCATTTGTTAAATCCAGGTGGTTGAAACAAAGCTGTTGGCTAGAATATTTCTGTTCTGTTAAGTAGGTAACATTCTCACTAAAAGTTCAGAGAGAAATAGCAATATTACTCTTAAATCCTTAGTAAATTTGTACAGTAATGTAGTCACTGCCAACATTGGTGATTATTTCCCTTGATTCTCACGTTCTTAAAAAATAATTAAGTGAACATGCTACGTAGTGTGTATTCTGGTTGTTGCTGAGTCTTACAATGATCTACAAAAAATACTTGTATTTGAGGTTTTAAAAATATAAGACATATCAGCCTGGGAATGTAGCTTGGTGGTGGAGCACTTAACACACATAAGGCTCTGGGTTTGATGACCAGCACCACAAAAATAAATAAATAAATAAATAAATAAATGCATAAATGCAGAATTACCTCAGAATCACAGGAAGTGGTCACCACAGAATCTCTACAGAAGCTTATTTAAAATTCTAATTCTCACACAGCCTGAGGCACAGGTCTCCAATCCCTGTACCCTTGGAGGCTGAGGCAGGAGGAGTGCAAGTTCTACTCCAGCCTGGGAAGCTTAGCAAGGCCCTGTCTCAAAATACAAAAGAGCTACCTAGTACCACAGAAGTGAAACAAAAACAAAAGCCCAGGTTTCCTCTTACAGATCTCCTCATTCAGTGGGCCAGGGAGCATCTGCATGTGGTTTTAGCTCACGCTAGGGTGCTCTAAGTTGGGGGTGCTGAGAAGCGTCCCCCAAAGGTCAGTGTTGAGGGCTTGGTCACTGGCTTGTGATACCCCTGGAGGAGGGGCCTCATAGAGGTGAGGTTGGGGTCTGGCCTTGAGGGATAGATTGGCACCCACGCCCTCCTCCTCCCTTGAGGCCCTACTGATGCCACCTTCTTTATGTTCTGCCTCAACACAGGCCGCAAAGCACCATGGTCTACTAGCCACAGGCTGGAGCCTCCAGCACTATAAGCCAAGACAAACCTTTCCTCTTTATAAGGTGTCGATCTTTTGGGTTCAGGTCTTTTGTCACAGTGATTGAAAGCTGGCTAACACAGAGGCCCCACTGGTAATTCAGAAGGAATGCAAGTCACAGATATCATCCATCTCATCTAACACAACTCAAGGACATTACCTTTTGGTTTCTACTGATTTTTAAAGTCTAAAAATCAGCATGGGTTGATTGTAAAATATTCAAGTCATACAAAACTATTAAAATAAAAAGCAAACAGCCCCATTTCCTCATTGGTTCTTTACCCACACCCCATAAAAAACCTCTACTACCAGGCTGGTCCTATCTTTTTAGCCCTTCTGTGCTCACCCAAACCCAAGTACATCCAAACTTGTGCAAAAATAATGTAACAAGCTGCTCATTGCAGCTTAATATTCTAGCATGGATAGATGGCCACAATATACTGAAAATAGGTTCAGAACTGCAACTTATTCTAGCCTGGGAGACAGCTCAGTGGCATAAGTGCTTGCCTGGTAAGCACAAGGTCCCAAGTTTGATCCTTGGTACAAAAAAGAAAAAAATGTGACTTACTTTGTATCAGACATGATATTTAACAGCTGATTAATATTCCAGATTGTGAGCTCATCATAATTTTATCAACTCTTTCTTCTGTTGTTGACATTCATTCTTTTCTTTATAATGAACTTCATAGCTCTGTTGCTTGTCTGTTGCTTTTGTCCTCTCTTAGTTTTTTTTTTTTTTTTTGTGGCTGGCTCAGCCTGGGCAGGGCTGGTGCAGCATGTGGGGCTGGGGGGATCAAACCTCAGTCCTTATGCTTTGTCTAAGCTTGCCTAAGCAGGCGCTTTAGACCACTGAACTATCTCACCAGTCTCCCTCTCTTAGTTCTCCTTACTCATTTACCCTGTTTTAGTTTATCGTATTAAAACCAGCCAGCTCTCAGTTCCCAGGACCACTGGTGAGCGAGGGCACTGGCCGTATGACCTCTGCTGGCCC
Source organism: Ctenomys sociabilis (assembly GCA_004027165.1). Classification (NCBI taxonomy): domain Eukaryota; kingdom Metazoa; phylum Chordata; class Mammalia; order Rodentia; family Ctenomyidae; genus Ctenomys; species Ctenomys sociabilis. The sequence continues at coordinate 20,574 of PVKA01020497.1, read as the reverse complement.
TCCCGCTCGTTTCAGTTCCCTTGCAGTTGCCCCTGAGGTTTCAGAGCACCCGACCCTCCCCACCTTACCCGTTCAGCTTCTCCATCAGCATGGGGCAGATCCTGTTGTGGCTGTCCTTGATCTCCATGAGTAGTATAAGGTCACAGCGTTTGATGATCTGCAGAGAGAATTCTCAGGGGTTTGTGGCCATTTGCTAGAAATCAGACACCTTCAGTTGGTCCTTACGGCATTCTTAACCTGAGCAATCACAGACCAGAACCCTTGACTGCAGTGCCCTGCACACCCTATGTGGTAGCTTTGCTGGAGTAATAATAATTTTGGACATAAATATTTATTAAGTGATTAATAAGTAAAAGTATCAAGTTGGATACTGCAGAAATGAGAAGGTACAATGATGATAGTTATAAGAGCTAACATTTATTGTCAATCTAATCTGGACTTCACCACAATCCTAGTCGATACATATAAATAGTCTCTTAGTTATTTATTATTTTTATTTTATTTATTTGGTACAGGGTCTTGCTATGTATCGTGGACTCATAATGATCCTCCTGTCTCAGTGACCCCAGCACTGGGATTACAGGAGTATGCCACCACATCTGGTTTCATTGGCCGGCTCTGCGTAGGACTGGCAAAGCATATAATATTGGGGATCAAATCCGGGTCCTTGCACTTGCCAGGCAGGCACTTAGACCACTAAGCTATCTCCCCTCCTCACATTAGCCTTTTAAATCAAGGTGAAAACCAGGCTCAGAGTGGCTGAGTGACTGCTTAAAGTCACACAGCAAAGATAAAACAAAGAGCCAAACTTTGAAGTCAGGGGTGTGAGTACAAAGGCCATCATGCTAAACTATCAAATTACAATCTCTGCTCTCAAAAACTCATACTCCACAAGAGGCAAATTAAATTCATGCTGAATAAGAAGCCACGATGCATGGATAATGACAATAATTCTGCTACTGCCCAGAGGATCAGGGAAGGCTCTAAGAGGAGGATACACTTGTGCAGTCTGTGACAGATTAGAAGGTGAGCAAGACAGGCTCGCAAGCCAGACTCCTTGGGGGCACCGGGCATGCCCAAGCTTGGGTACCCAGGTGACCACTCAGGCCTTTTGGTGTGTGGGCTCCTGGTGACTCAGTACCTTAGCATCTGCTGGTCAAGGAGAAAGCTTCCCCTAGGTTAATTTATCCTCTTACGTGGCTGTGAAAGGCACAGAGCAGGAGGAATATGGCGCTACCCTCTATTTCCAGAGCCCCGTCCCAGAGACTCAGCTGCAAGCAATGGGCCCAGCTGGCGCTCTGCTGTGGACGGACCGAGGAGGCAGCAGCGTTGGGCCTCAGGTCTGTAGCCTCCCACCCGCAGGCTTGGACCCACAGCTTTAGCCACGCAGCCCACAGCCACAGCCACACAGCGCTCAGCCTGGAGCCACACAACCCATGAATAATGACAATATTCATTCAAGCCGGCCCGCTGACTCCTGACACAGTGGCTGCTGACCAACAGAGCAAGGAGCACACAAAATTGAATGGTTTTGTATTTAGGGTTACCCAGGTTGTTGCTAGTATTTTGGGGGCAACTCGTCTTCCTCTTTGACCTGCACAAGTGATAGGACAAGGCCACTGGGTAGCATTAAGAGTCCCAGTTCAGAACAGTCCCACCATGAGAAATACCCCAGTATAAAAGCATAATACAAAACTGAAGGAGAAGATGGTAACAATGCTATAAAAATAGATACAGGCTTACATATTTATTTTGGTGTAGAAAAATTTCCTTAAGAAAATTTCCCAATTCCAATAGATGTTATCTTCAAGCAATGAGACAGTGTTTGTCTCTTCTTTATATGTTTTCGTATTTCCAAAATAGTCCACAATGATTTTTTTAATCTCATAAAAGTATTTTACAAGTATGAAGAAATATGTGCTTTCAATTTTCTTTATGCTTAAAAAATTGAAGTATAATTTAAAAAAGAAACGAGCTACTTTCAAAGAAGGAAATACAGAGCAGCAGACAGTGCCAGGATTTATTGTAAAAAGACAGGCACGTTTCTAACTTGCATAGCATATGTTTAATGAGTTGTCATATGTAAGGTAGCCACGACAGTGCCCAGCACGGGGGGCTTCGTGAAAGCCGCTCTTAGGCTGACACCGATTTCCATCCCTGCCCTCAGAAGTGACCCTCTTCACGATCTCACCACACCCCGATTACACTGGGTCTCGCCAAGCGTTAGCCCTCTGAACCCCAAGGGGAGACAGGAGAACAGCGCGTCCGTTCTGGAGCCGGCTCTGCATCGATGCACGCAGTAGAGGTCAGCGTGCCCTCGTCACCGCTCCTCCTCAAGGGCCAAGGTCCCTTTTCATGTGTGACCCACGCGCATGGAGCAGATGCAGGGCGTGGGTTCAGACTCCCTTCCTGAGTAGAAGGTTCGGGGTTCAGATTTCCTGTTTACAAGCCTGTTCCTTGCTTAGCAAGCACTTCTCAGCCCTTGTCTCCAGCTGCTACTGATTTCCACTTCCTTGATATTTGGGGGAATATTTCCTGTAGACAGAGATTTACGCTGCAGTGAGCAATAGCCCAAGACCACCCTGCTGGAGTTCTCTTGGGAAGGGAGCCTATCAATTTGGCATGCTGGCCTCTACCTGACCATCTAACCATCCTTCCACCCATCTGTCCATCTGCTGCTTCACCCATCCGACAACCTTTTGTCACATGCCAGCTGTGTGTCAGACCACAGGCGAGGCCTGGCTTTCTGTGTAACTTTAGCCCTAGCTGCGGCCAGAGCACCTGGAGTGAGTGTAAAAAATGGAACAGAGGAATATTCTGGAACCAGCTGAGAGGCAGAATTCACAAAGTGCAAACATCTTCTTGCTTTTTAAAAAAAAATTTTATTCTTCCTATTGTGTTGAAAAAAATGTGGGAATAATTTCTATTCATGTCTTTTAAAAATACTTCTGTGGGTCAGGGGGTGTAGCTCAGTGGTAGAGAACATGCTTAGCTTGTGAAAGCATTCAGTCCCTAGCATCACACAAAAAAATGTTTTTGCTATAATTTTATAATTATAAAAATAATGTTGCTTGTTGTAGAGAATCTGGAAAATACAGAAAAGATATAAAATGGTCACGTGACCTAGAATGCCATCATTCAACCTTTCCCCTGATGGTTTCTGTACTTATTTGCAAAACTAGAATCACAGTGATTAACCCCTTGGTTCCCACTGTGGACTTAGGGTTTCATCTCTTGACCTTGTGTGGCCACTTGTGGGACCTTCTCAAAGTCACATAAGAAACACCTAGATTCCTCATCTACGACCTAAGAAAAGAAGAGTAATTTTATGACCTGTATGGGGAAGCACAGCAGGAATTAAGACATGGTGGATATAAAATGCTCATACCCGCCTACTGCACAGAACAGGTGCTCAGTAAACAGCACAGACATTTATCAAATAGCTGAAATCTTGCTTAACATGGTGTTGCGGGTTTCTCTCATTGCCATTATATAGTCAGTTTTCAAGGTGAATGTTGACATGTTTTCCTTGCTCTGATTTCAGCCCAGAGGATTGGGGAAAAACTCATTGTTCCTGGCTCGGTCTCCCCAGGAGAGAACTCTGAGGCTGGGGTTCCTGGATGGGCTTCCTAGCCCAGAAACTCTGAGATTATGGTGGTGAAAACTAAATTTCTGACTGTTTACAGGGAGGTTTCTGGGGTCCTGCATGGTTAGTGTAAATGGATTCCCAGCACAGTGAGAAGAGTTGGGCTGGGAGAAGGGAAGGGACAGTTTGAAGAGCCCAGGAATATCTTGGGCAGTGAGTGGAATCACGCTCTGTGTCTCCAATTATGGAGCCGCATCGCACGGGAGGGAAAACTCTGGACCTCACAACCTCGGGGGACTTACATCACCTCCTTGGGCCTCCGTTGCTTCATCATAGGAGTGATCACAAGACTGAGCTCTATTAAAGGCCCAGTCCACAGGAAAAGCTCCAGAAATGCTGTGCTGTGCTCTGGGTCACGGGAGACATTGTCTGGGGTCCCCCTGCCATCCGCCATCCTCCCCATTCCTTGGGAAGCCTGGCACACGGCTCCCTTCAGTGAGCAGCTGTTGGGTGAATAAACTCTGCTCGTAGACACAAACCCGAGAACATGGGCAGAGTGAGACCTGCGCAGGCATAAATGGACATCTAGATCCCGGCCTACAGCAGGGGAGGGAGAACCCGGATGGAGAAGGCACCTCCCCCTCTCTCCAGCCTGCCCATGAAGGTCAGAATGACTATCATGTGATGTGTTGAGTTGATCTCAAAATGATAAATCCCATCTGGAAGAGTGGAGGTGACATCTCTGCTTACATGGGCAATTATATGGCTGGGTTTACTCCTGGCTCTTTCTCCTACTAGCTATGGACTCCTGGAGAAGTCACTCTGTCCCCCAAGCCTTAGTTCCTCAGTTACAAAGTAGGGACATTTCACATTTATCACAATGTTAAGTGAAAATAGTAGAGTTTTTTTTGGCAGTACCAGGGATCAAACTCAGTACCTTGTGCTTCCCAGGCAGGTGCTTATTCTACTGAGCTATCTCCCCAGTCCCTTCAATATTAGAGTCCTGGCCTGAGATCTAGTTAGTACTCAGTCAGTGGCCCTGGAATCACTATTTTTGAGTGCCTGGCATTAGGAATTAACTGTTACTGCCTGTCAAATGAAACGGGCAGTGCTTCGAATGGCCTCTGTCTGCAGAAGGTTTTATGGCAATGGGAAGGGTGAGGTGGCCTTGACAAAGACTTTAGACACACTGGGCAGGACAAGGCAGCTCAGGGGAGATGCAGCGTGTGGGAAGGACACCAGGGCAGAACCAAACACAACCTCTAGGACTGATGGTGTTTCAAGAATTGAGCGAGAAAGGGTTGGAAATTCGGTAGGTGTCTGGCTTCATGTGGCCACTTATGGAGAAGCAGGGACAAAGTCTCCTTGCGTGTTGGAATTACCTGTTGAGCCACAATGTGACAACTCCCACAGGCTTGGCATGGCCGCCTGGGTAAACAACCTCTAGATGCCCTTGGGTACTGTCCAAAGGGCAGGGCCAACCAGGGTGGAAGACCAGCTAAGTCAGAAGTCAGCCGCCAGTCCTCGCTGGCATCATCTCTACCAGGGACGTACTCTGGGACAGGCTCTGCCAAAGCCTTGATCACCGGGGTTCGCAGCCAGCCCGAGCTGCTGGGTGGTGCCGTCACATCTCTCAGGGAACAGCTGGGTGGGTGCTCAGGGGGCAAAGGGACCCTGGAGCTCTTGCAGCTGATAGGTGGGATCTAAACCCAGGGCTCTTGGCATTCCCACCACACTTCTGCAGTTTTCTAAAGTACTAATCACCCACTGGAGTCCTGGGAAAGGCTCTGTCTCCCAGCGTCAAAAACAAACCTGTAGACCAGTCAACTGACTCCAGAGAAATGGGAGCGGCTTCCTAGACACTGGTCCTCTTATCCCAGAGAAGTATTATCTAGGCTGAGAGAGAAGAACTGAGAGTTACGAGGTTGATGGAGGGGCTAGAGAAGGGGAGGGGACAGGAGGAAGCAAGGAAAAGGGAGGGAGAAAGAGAACATGCCTCATTGCCGGTTAGGAAGACCCTGCTGGGCCGGCACCCTGGCTCTCAGTCACCCACCAACTCTGCAGTGCCGTAGGGTGACTGTCCCTCTCTTTATCTTCTCTGCATGAGGAATAAGCATCTGTTCTCATGATAATGATGACACAAAATCATGTATTTATAGTGCCTGACACACGCATTCAAAAAGGGGTCATGGAAACCACCATACTAGCCAGGCAGTCATTCTCTGGAACTTTCTATGAGCCAAGTACCATGCTAAAACCTCACCTTAGATTTCTGTATGCAGGCAGCCTTGCAGCATGCCTATAAGAAACACTGTCACAGAGACAGAGGTGCCAGGTGCCAAGAGGTGAGGTGGGTACTGTCATTTGTTGTTCTTATCATTGCTAAATTCCAAGTTGGCTTCTATCTTTACCTGGAGAGCGAACTAGTTACATTCCTTCAGAGTCTTCCAAAGTATGGAGTTAAGGCAGAGGGCAGGAGGGGAGTCCAGCATTCCTCCTACAGAACCAGGCTCACCTTCACAATGACATCCATGACGTTTTGGTTTTGCTTCTTGCTTTCCCCGAAGGACCTCACGTTGAAGGAGCAGAGCTTCAGAGCCAGGGCGCCATGGAGGGCGAGGAGGAGAAGCAGCAGGGATGGGAGAGTTCGGGCCATCCTGGTGCTTCTGAGGCTCCGGGCCAGGTGCGAGGCTGTGATACAGAGCTGCAGGCTCCTGCCACCTTCTGGCTCCCTGATTTATAAAGCCTGCCGATGATAACAGGAATTACTGGATTCCTCTTTGCTACTTTCACTTCTCTGAGGAACTGCAGATCATGGGTTTTAATCCCTAAGGAAATGAAGAGACTGGGCTTGCCTTTATGAGCTCTGTTTTTGTCACTCGGGTGAGGAAATTAGCATGCTTAATTAGTGTGCTTAATTTAGGCACCATCCCCTGCAAAGTCACTCGTGTTCCCAGCTCCAACCTGTGGCCACCTCACCTGAGATCATCTGCCGTGGGCATGGATGAACTTGGAAGTACATCCACGCAGAGGGCTCCTAGGGGGGCCTATGGTGAGGGCTTCTCAGGGGGGCCATGAGGCTTGTGCGCTGTAGAAAACCCTGCCAGTTTTCCTCTAAATCTCTGGGCTTTGGTGGCCAGCTGTCCCTGGGCACACCCAGGGAATGACTCTCTAACCATCCAAATTAAGTTCAAGTTTAGTTTGAGTTACATAATTTTCTAGGCAGTTTTATGGTACGCAGTTTAACCCACCAAATCCCAGCAGTGTTGCAGCGACTATCACTGATCTGCTAGAAAGGGTTACACGTCCTCGTGATCCAGGAATGAGGATCTTCAGGCCCAGAGACTGCAGGAACAAGCTTGGGCTGAACATTAAAGGCACACACGCTCCTGTGTAGGCAAAGGAGAGGGACTCAGCTGAACTGAGACATGGGCCTTTGAAGGCATCAGGGATGGGTCAGGAAAGTGACCAAGCTGCTACTCTCATAAGAAAAGAGCAGTGGGTTTTTGTTGATTGTGGGCGTGAGCTGAACTGTGGTAATCCCCACTGTCAAGGGTATGGTGAGACAAGAGATGCTTCTCAAGACGGGCCTGAACACCTGGGTGGCTGCAGTCAACTTGTCCTGGAGGCTATTGAATTCTTGTGTATCTGGCACCCATACATAGTCCTGTACGAAACATTCTGGCCTTGGGGGTCCGAGTCCTATTTTTTTTTTTTCAGGACCAGGGACTGAACTCAGGACCCTGCGCTTGCCAGGCAAGCACTTATTCTACTGAGCTTTCTCCCCAGCGCCCCCCCCCCCATTTTAAGTTTAGCTATTTAGCTTATGCACAGGTGATTATCAAGGCAGGAGGACTAAGAGAAAGTCAGGCCAGTGGTCAGCATTATAAAAAAAAAAAAAAAAACAGACCCAGCAGTGGTGAGGGATATAGCTCAGTGGCATAAGCACCTGCCTGGTGAGCGCAAGGTCCTAAGTTTGATCCCCAGTACCACAAACAAACAAACAAACAAACAAAAAACCCTAGCATATTAAGAGCTAATTCAAGCCATGAAGATAGTTTAGACATGTGAAGGTACACACAGGAAAAAATGGTAAGAGCTAAGGCAAGAATAGACAGTTAAAGACCAACTTCCAGGACAGACATTTCTCAGGTTCAGTGCTCTAAATAGCAGTCAGGCGATGGGCAGGTTTCCAGAAGTTGGCAACATTGAGTAAATCTTCTTTTTTCTTGGATTCTCCATTAAAAATCATTGAGTCTCGATTGGCTGTTTTGAGCCCGTGAGGCCACCTGTAGTGGATGACCACTGGGTGCCGGGGAGAGTCCCACACTCTGCTTATTCGTAAAGGTTTCTCCTACATGGCGCCTGACTTTCAGGCTCTTCCTGGTTACCGGGAGCTTTATTTCTCTGGGAGCTTTGAATTCTGCATTTGGCACCCATAGTCCTGGGCAAAACATTCTGGCCTTGGGGGCCTGAGTCCTATGCTAAGAGGCAGTTTAGGTTATGCAAAGGCAATCAGCAAGGGATAAGGACTAAGACAGAGTCAGGCCAGTGGTCAGCACCGTATTTGTAGAAAACACCTCCCTTCACTGCCTGCTTTTTGTCTACGATTTCATTCTTCCACATCAGGAGACAGCAGTCTGCTCTGTGCTGTTTCACTAAGATAGAACAGAAGGACTTTGCCAGGGCGGCTTTAGCAGCTCTAAGGAAGTGAATCGTAGGGACAGAAAAGAGAAACACTAGCTCCAGTGGACAATGGGCCAAGCCAAGCCATGTTAGAGTCTTGGGCTAACCACATCACAGCAATCAATGTGTTTACCCACAGAGCTGAGCAGGCTCAGACCCAAAGACTGAGAAATTAAAGGGCATAGACAATATGAAGACAGAGACATTAAGCCTTTTTGTCCTATTTTAGGCAGTGATCAGATTCAGGAAGCTCACATGAGGGAGGTGAAAGGTCTGTGTTTGAAGCAGATATGGTCTCTGAACCCCTGGAAAATGGCCCAGGTATTTATATCAGAACCTACATGTCAGAGATATTGTTATAGCAAAGCTAGTAGAAAGTTCATGATGTATTGCCTCAGGAGACCTCCAACATGAGGAACTTTTCAGCTGACCAAGGGCAAGTGAAACTAGGGGACTTGTTTAGGTTTTTCATGGGAAACAATTTCTGTCTTCATGGACGCATCTTCTGTGGCTTTATCAGAGTCTCATGGTTTGTCTGTTAAAACATGCTGTGCTACAGCAGGTAATAGCTTATTGCTCCTAGAGATCTATTTTGCTGTCCTGACCTCCATCCCATCACAATCCCACTAAGGCAGTTCCTGTCAACAAATAGCCAGTGTCAGCCCTTGATCTGACCCAACATTTTAATGTTCCTGAAAGCTCTGTGACCCTGAGAGAGGAAATTTTTGTAGGAAGTGTAGGACTTCAGCTCAAGTGAAATGACTTTTAGAGATCCGGACAGGAAGATATCAAGATCTGAAAAGCAAAGAGGTGCCAAGTTTATTCCGGTGACCTGGGGACTTCGGAAAGGACAAGCCTGTGAGAAAAAGGTTGGACTAGGAACAACTTACCTTGAACCTTGAGTCTTGGGATGGCCCTCTGCAGAGATGGAGTCCTGTCCGGAGCTCTGGGGAAAAGTGTGCTCGATCGCCAGCCAGGTGGCCAACGTGTATGAGTCAGTATCTTGGCCAGGATATCATTCGCAGGAATTCCAAGAGATAACGTCAAATATTGCATGAGGGAAAACGATAGTCTCCTAGCTCACAGAAAGATGAATCTCGCAGTCACCTGCCACATCAGGCAGGGACCTGGTCAAGTTTCTAGTGAAAAGTTTCTTTTGTTAGTGGAATGTCTAAGTGTCCTTCTTGTTGAATGGGCATCTTCCCAACAGAGGAGGATTAAGAACTACTTAATACTTATGAGATGCAACCACAGTACATATTTGTTTGGTATTTAAAGATGGACTCTGTACACATGTGGTATCTTATGAACGTGGAACACCTGAGAGATTTTTGGCCTGTTAGGCTAACAATCTTTTAATGCCAACGTACAATGTACAGTTAGGTGGATCCGCGGACTTAGATTCAAGACTTAAAGTTCCATCTTACCAAATGAACATACAGTGTTTTGTTTGGTCTTGATATTTGATATTTGGTCTTGATACATAGTCCAGGCTGGCCACAAACTCACTTTGTAGCCCAGGATGGCCTTAAAACTCACAGCAATCTTCCTGCCTCAGCCTCCCAAGTTCTGGGATTACAGGTGTGAAACATTTTTAAGAACTTTAGGTTAGTAGTATTTTGTAAGATTAACTTATTAGCCTTTAGAGTATTTAGTAAAACAAAAAGATGACATTTTTGTTACTTAGACAACTGAAAAACTTTAAAAAGGAAGTAAGGCATTATGTTTATAAAAAAATTTCAAATGTTTTCAAATCTGTTGAAAACCCCTCAAAGTTAATTGTTTAGAAGCTACCCTGTAGGATCAAGAGAGTTGGCTAAACCATTTAAAAATTTTAACTTTGACAATTTGAATATTAATTTGAAAATAAAGTGACCTCTAAGTAGTTATTTCTACATATAAAAACTTCTGGAGGACTTAAAACAATTCACACAAACGGGCCCTACTCTGTACTTGGTACAGTCAAAATGAAATCCAACTTTGTTTTTTGAAGAGTTCGGGGTAAGTGTTGTGATACATGCCTGCCATACCAATACTCAAGAAGCTGAAGGAGGATGACAGATTTGTGACTAGACTGGGCCACACAGCAAGGTCATGTCTTTTTTTTAAAAAAAAGTGGATCCCATGGGTTGGGGAGATAGCTCAGTGGAATAAGTGCTTGCCTGGCAAGTGTAGGGTCCTGAGTTCAATACCTGGTACCATTAAAAAAAATGGATCCTAGAAGAAAATCCCAAGTCAAATTTAACTGAGTTCAATGAGGTGCCAGTGCAGGGCTGAGGGTTTCCTGTGCCTGTCTAATTTAGTACTCATCTGGGCCTCGTAGTGCCTGAGGATGCAAAGCTGAGCTGGGATTGGAACCCAGTGCCGCTGACGCTGACCTGCTTCTGACTCCCGGCATCCCTGTGGGGTAGAACAGGGGCTGCAGGGTCATCCATGAAAAGGTCCACAGTTGGTCCTATGTTCCTGGTATTAAATTTTTCCCACAAAAATGTGTCCGTCTTTAGTAATTGAGGAGGGGGGGAGGGAGGTAAGAAGGGAGGAAAGGAAAGCTTAGAGCCCTTCATTCCTACAAGCAGTCAAAACATCACCCACATAAACATGTTTTCTGTCTCCATATGAAATGAGTCAGGGGAGCCTCCACCCCAGGAAGCCTGAGGAGGTGCAGGGTGCAGGGTGCAGGGTGCAGGGCACCTGGCGGATGTGCAGGACACCTGGCGGATGTGCAGGGCACTAACTGCCGCTCTATCTCACCCCCAGCTGTGTCTGGGTGCTGGGAATGGGAATACCAAGACTGTCCTTCCTAGGGGCCTAATGCCTGGAAGGGAAAGTCTGACCCTCTTGGCCATCTTCTATATCCTTCCCTCTGTCACTTAATGACATGGATGGCATTTCCTTCTGCACACTGGTCTACAAGCTGCTCCTGGGATAAAGGATAGGTGAGTATCACTTGGACTAAGAGACTTAGAACACACATTAGCAAACCTAATGTCCTCAGAAGTTCTGTAATTGAAAAAAAGCTGCTTAACCTAGTTGAAACAGAAGACTCTACATTTATTTACCATCAAATCCTTTTCTTTGACTAATTTCATTGTCTATCTCGGGCAGCACCCACCCCAGGAAAGAGTCTCTGCTGTCACAGAGATGCGGACTCTGGTCCTTCAGGGAGGTGCACACACATTGTGCAGGGAGCACAGGGAGCTCAGATATACTCACTGCCCCGGACAGGGCCACCCACAAGGGCCCTGGCAGCACAGGACACCCTGGAACCTGAGGAAGACAAGGTGAAGATTCTAGGAGGAGCAAGTGGCATGGGCTGAGTCACTCCCAATCCACAAAAAGAAGCCAAGGGCCTTTGGGAAAGTCCCCAATACTGGGCTGGGCCGCGTGACCCAAACAGGTGTTTCCAGTGACTGATGTGGCTTTGTGTCTCATCATGAGTGAGGCCTAGTGATAATATTGTAGCATATGCAAGACCTGTCATCACGTTTCATAATCAGCTTGGGGTTTGTGGCGAGGAAGACCCATTATCACTTTGGGTTGCATAAACCTCGCCTTCCTGCGGAGACCCAGGCTCTGGGTTCCAACCTCACACAGTGTCTTCCATGTAGGGCTGTGCCTGGACCCCAGGAGGCTTGCTGTTGGGAGGGCGGGCTCGAGGGTGTCGCTGCACTGATTAAAATTCTTCTAAGGCTTTTCTTTGACAGAAAAAACTGGGCACCTTAGTGGCCATCCTCCTCCTCACATTTGCAGGTTCTGTGCTGTACGATCCTCTTCTCCATGCCTTCCCTCACACTGCCAGGGCCTTCGGTTCCAGCCTCAGGGCATTTGTACAGCTGCCCTCCCTCCCTCCTCCTTCCTCCTTCTTCCTTCCTTCCCTCCTTCTTTCCTCCCTGCCTCTCTCTGTCGTCCCTTCCTTCTCCAGGGCTCACCAGTGCTATCCCCCTCAGAAGCCCTCTACGCTGCTCCCACGGGGGCTCCCCCCCTACTCTCTTTTCTGGAGCCCAAGTCCTCTGCTAGGTCGCATCCATCACAGCACATTGTTCCCTATGAGCCCCTGTGCTGCCACCTCTACCCTGTCCCCCGCTAGGCCGCTCAGCTGTGGGGTGCACAGGCACTGAGCAGGTAATTAATCACCGCTGAGGGGATGGCATGGTGCTCTGACTGAGCCAGAGCGCAGGTTTCTGTCCATCATGGGTGCTGACAGAGGAACGTCCCCAACCAAGGAGACCCTGGCCTCAGGGACCCACGGTAACAGTAACAGAAGCCACAGGGCTCTGCGTGTGCTGTTGGGAGAGGCAGAAAATTTAGCAGTGGGGCCTAGTGGGAGGCTTTAGGTCACGGGTGAGGTCTCCTAGGGTGTTGTGGGACCTGAGTTGGGTCATCGGGAGAGCTCCACCAGGGGACTGTCGGGCCCACGTTGCTTTCTTCCTCTCTTGAGGTCCAGCCGGGAGGTGAGCTCCAGCCACGATGTGCAGCCTTTGCCCCAGCTCCAGGAGCAACACGACCACTGACTATGGGCTACAACCTCCAGAACTGTGAGCTGACATAAACCTTTTCCTTTCCAGAGCTGATCCCTCCGCTGTGCATTATAGCGAGGGAACACCGAGTGACGCAGGGTCACATGAGTCTTTGTGGGCTGGGGCCACATGCACCTTGCAGAACGGCCAGCAGCAGCTTCCCTGGCCACTGCCCACGCATCGCCAGCACCTCCCCGCCCGTGTTGTGACAAGGTCTTCTCTTTAGGTGTGTGCAGTGACACCCAAGGGGGCCGGGTTGTTCTATGCTGTGAAGTGGGCGTGGAGGCTAAAGCGACGCAGTTCCACTATGCCTGTTCAACCTTGGAAAAACCACTGAACCTCTCTGTGCCCATCTCCTAACCTTTTGTATCCTTTAATCACTGTGCTATGAGGAATTCGGTACAGGGCCTGGCCCTCAAGGGGCCCTCTGTTGGGTGACATTCTGCCTTCAAAGGAAACTGAGCCCTTAGGAAGCGACCGCATTCCCTGTGCACGCAAGAAAGTTGAGCCTCCCAGATAAGACCCCACCCAGCTATAGGCTATGAGGTGACACCAGGGGCAGCACATGTGTGCCAGGCCTCTCCTAACAGGTCCCTAAGGGCCTTGTGACCTCACGCCTCACCGCCCACCCAGACTCTGAGCTGGGGGTGCAGCGGCGAATGCCTTATTCTATCTCCCGGGCCGGGACAGGAAGTCCAGTCGGGGACACTGGTCTAGTCCGTAGGAAACTTAGGGGAATCCCACACAACTCAGGACGCATGGCCAATAGTTGGATGCAATAGTTTGTAAAAACCAAAGTGCATGCAGGGAAAAAAAAAAAAAGCCTTTGTAAAGAAAGAATGGACTTCTTAAAGACATGATCCAACCTTACATCCATACTGGACCTTGTAGCATTAAGAGCACCCTAGGGGCCGGGGCTCAGTGGAATAAGCGCTTCCCTAGCAAGCGCAAGCGCAAGCGCAAGCGCCTGAGTTCAATCCCCGGTTCAAAAAAAAAAAAAAAAAAAAGAGCACCCTAAACCTGTCCAGGGGTTCTTTAGATCTGTGAAATCCGCCAGCAGAGTTCGCCTGTTGGTGACTCCAAGGCGACTCCGAGGCGGATGCAGAAAGAAAGAGCGCCCTCTGCTGGCCAATGAGGAGCACAGCTCTTCTCCTGGAGCTGGGCTCGCTTTGCCCTCAGGGCAGCGTCTCGATTCCAGGAAGCTTTTCCTCTCGACCCCGTCCTGAAGAGCCGGCCTAAAGGGGCCCCTGCACGTCCCTTCCACTGGCCGCACGACTCTGGGCCCACTGCCGTTCAGACGTTACGCGTGCCACCGCTCCCGCTGATTCCTTTTGAATGTCGCTCTGACCTTTCCCGAATGACCACTAGGGGGCGCCGTGAAGAGACGCGACAGGAAGCTGAAGGCTGCTTGCGTGTCGGCCACTATGTGGCTTCTTTTCCTAAGAGCTGTGTAGTTTCGCGTATGTGCACAAAAAAAATCGCAATACAAAGCTCTTACATACCTCCACAGTCAAGAACAAGTGTGTTTTCTTGCAGAACCACAGGACTACAATGAAAACCACCAGGTTTAACAATGATACAGTGTGTTTGCCTATTATTGCTGATATCTAGATTCCCCCCCCCCTCGCGCGCGCCAAGCCTCATACCCTCATACGTGGGGGTTTGGGGAGTAACAGGATCATGGGTGAGTGATACTGGATTAGTCCATTGATTGGTTTAGCATAGTTTCAGTGTGGATGATGGATTTATTTATTTAGCGGTACCAGGGATTGAACTCAGGACCTTGAGCTCGCCAAGCAGGAGCTTATGCCGCTGAGCTATATCCCCAGATCCTGGATGATGGATTTCCTGAAAGGAAAACTCATCCTGGATGTGAGTAGCATCAACCAATAGCTTTACATCTTGGATGGAATAAAAAGGGAAAGAAGGAAGTCATGCTGCTTCCTGCCAACCCTGCCATGGAGTGTTTCTCCCCAGCCATCCTCTCTGCCACGCTTCCCTGGTTTGGAGTGAGCTGACTATGGACTGAAACCTCTATAAACTATGAGTCAAGAGAAACCTTTCCTCCTTCAACTTGTGGATGTTGGATATATTGTCTCAGCAACAAGAAAGTAACTGAGACATTACCTAAGTTACAAATCTTCCTCTAGTCGCTAACTGTGTAGAGCACTCCCATCCTTTAGAGGAGTTTTTCCTTCAGGCTAACCCACTCCATCAATCCAAGGTTACAGAGCACTCCCATCCTTTAGAGGAGTTTTTCCTTCAGGCTAACCCACTCCATCAATCCAAGGTTACACGTGAACTTTGGAGTCACAGTTGTTTCTCCTTTAACCTGCACTGTTGCTTTGTCATCCCTGCCTTTTATGACCTTGATGGACCAGCCTAGCTAGGTAGTTAAATCTCAATCTGAGTTTGTCTGAGGTTCCACATGATTGGATAGGGGCCGCCTCTGGGATAGGGATGCTGCTTAATGAGCATGTCTGTGGAATTTCTGGAGGAAGTGACTCATGCATTCTCAGGGTGTGAGTCTGAGACACAGGAAGTACGTTATGACTTAGAAGTTCCTAACAGGAGCTGGCATTCACTAAGTGCCTACCTTTTCTGCACCAGATGATTTGGAGTATGGTTTCCTCTTGGAGTAATGTGGTGGGTGCTTCCACTGGACCACAGCAAATAGAGGGCGACAGTAGCTTCAGGCACTAAGCAGTATCAGGTCCTGTAATCAATGATCTTTTCACATGAACTAGGTCCCTTAGGCCTCTGTGTACTGGGAATGGAGCCCCAGAGCAGGCTAATGTAATAGTTAACTGAATGTGTCAACTTGCGTAAGAAATATCCAACCGATTGGTTCGGCATGGTCTTTAAGTATAACTGAAGGGACTCGCTGAAGACAGAAGACCCACCCTGGGTGTCAGGCACCAACTAATAGGCTTGTCACTTGGATAGAATAAAAGAAATGAAGAAGGAAGCCTCATTCCTGTTCCTTTGGAGGAGCCCCAGTCTTCACCTTAGACGTCATTCCAGCACAGATACTCAGCCTCTTGATACGGACTTGCCCAGGACACTGCAGGGAGCTCCAGGCTTCCAACCTTCATCCGGATCCTGTGGCTCTTTAGTGCCCAGGCAGCCCTTTGGCGCTCTTCCACACTCGGCTCCAGAGGTGGTCTGCCTCGTAAATCCCTCTATCTTGCATCAAGCCTGTTTGCCCAGGAAGCCCTGGTGATGCAGCTGCTTAGCTGCCCCCAGCCTTGCAACAATCAGGGGTTCAGCCAAGACTGTCAGACACCAGAGTGTGAGCCCCTGGTCAGCCTCCTCTACCGTTTCTTCTCTGCCTATGACAGTGATAGGCCTGGCCACTGTTCCAGCTCAGAGCACAGAACGATGTACAGAAGTGGTCCCCTTATTCTGAAACCACTGTTTGGCCCAGACATGTCCACCTAAATCACAGTAAGTGAGATTCTCCAAATAATGACACTGACTGAGGGCCAGCGGAACCCCGCAGTGGGAATGTGGCTTTTTGTCTCTCGCTTTCTCTTTCCTTCTTTTTTGTCACATGCTGTCCGACCTGGGCACAGATTAGAGCCTACTGAAAGCATTTCCAGTAACTGGTACCCAATGCAGGCTGAGCCAGTGCCATTCTCACCTGCATTTTGGGTTTACTTGGAGTATTTTGATAGTGTTTGGATCTTGCATGACATTTCCAGAGTCATCTGACATGGAGCTAAAGAATTGAACTCAGGACCTTGAGCTTGCCAAGCAAGCACTATACTGCTGAGCTGTATCACCAGCCCCTGAGACCTATTTATTTATTTATATGTATGTATTTTGGTATAGGGTCTCACTGCACAGCTCAGACTGATAGTGATCCGCCTGTTTTCAGCCTCCCCAGAACTGGGATTACAGAACATGCCCCCATGCCCAGATTCAGTTGCTGGCTCCATGCACCCAAGGGCAGGGCCAGCATGGCATGCAGTACCAGGGATCCAACCCTGGTCCCTGCACCCACCTAAGCAGGCGCCTAGTCTGCTAAGCTATCTCACCAGCCCCTGAGAACTGTTTTCAAGGAGCCAAAGCACACAGAACCAGCTAGCAGTATCAACAAAACACTCCAGGAAATGATTAAATGCAATCCGTAATTTCTGCAGGCAAAAACTTTTGATATCAAAAATTGGGACAAGGTAGAAAAAAATTTTAAAGATAGCTCATGGCACAGGAGAAATTTCTCTCTCTCTCTCTCTCTCTCTCTCTCTCTCTCTCTCTCTCTCTCTCTCTCTCTCGGCAGAACCAGGGATTGAACGCAGGCCCTTGAACTTGGCAGGCAAGCGCTTATTCTACTGAGCTATCTGCTTGGTTCCAAGAAAGGAATTTATTTTTATTTTTATTTTCGCAGAACCAGGGATTGAACTCAGGCCCTTGTGCTTGCCAGGGAAACCCTTAGTCCACTAAGCCATCTCTCCATCTTGTTTTCTCTTTTTTTTTTTTTTTTTTTTTTGTCTTTTTGAGACAGGGTCTCACTGTGCAGTTCAGGCTGGCCTTAAGCTCACTTTGTAGCTCAGGCTGGTCTCGAACTCACAACAATCCTCCTGCCTCAGCCTCCCTAGTGCTGGGATTACAGGCCTGCGCCACCACGCCCGGCTCATCTTGTTTTCTCTTGAGAGCCTTCTAAGCTTGGACCTTGGGATTCAGCCAGAGCAACCGTGCTTGATGCCCAGCAACTAAGTTTTGGAGAATGGTGCTGGAGGGTCCACACGCGGCCACGCTACTGCACAAGTGCCTCTGCCCTCTCGTTTCCATCATCATGCTCTCTCTATCTAGCTTGCCCCTAGTTCTCTCTCTCTCTGTATTTTTTTAGGGGAGGGGTTCAGGGTCTCACTAATAGCTCAGACTCATAGTGATCCACCTGTTTACAGCCTCCCAAGAGCTGGGATTGCAGGCCCACACCACCACGCCCATTCTCAATTGCTGTCTCAGCACGCCCCGGGGGCGGGGCCGGCATGGCAAGCGTGGGGATCTAACCCCGCCCCTGTGCCTGCTTACAGGTGCTTTAATCTGCTGAGCTATTTGGCTGACCCCAATTTCAATTGTTGAGTACTGAAGTTCGTCCATTGTGCTTTCCACCTACTATTTCCTGTTATTAAATCACTGTAGTAAAATTTTCACTTCATTACTATACTTTGCAGTAACTGAATCTTTGTTTACTTTTGTTTTGTTTTGAGAGACTCCATAAGGTGCCCAGCAGACTTGAACTTAAATCCTGCCTCCCCCTCTGAATGCCAGGATCAGAGGCGCGTATCTGCAGCCTGCTCGGCTAAGTCCGTTTCTTCATTTTCCACTTGCTTGTTCCTCAGACAGAATAATTTCATTTGCTATGTGTTGAAGCACACTCATTTTTTTCTTCTGCCTGCTCCATGCTATTATAAAACTGCACTAGTAAAATTTTCATTTCAGTTAGTATATTTTGCAGCATCTGAATGTGCTCATTTGGCTTGTATTTTTTTTTTAAATTCATTTATTTATTATAGTGTCTCGCTACACATCACGGATTCTTTATTTGTGGGGGGGGGAGGTCAGCTCAGCCCGCCCTGGGGGGGGAGGGGCTGGCATGGCATGCGGTGCTGGGGATCGAACCGCGGTCCCTGAGAGGCGCTTTAGACCGCTGAGCTATCTTGCCAGCCCTTGGCTTGTATTTTTATCACGTCCGCTTCTTTTATTGATTCCATTTGCTCATATGCCATGGTCTAGATTTTCTCTGCATCATGTTTGATCCCCTGTTCTCTTAGAAAACTGAGAATTTAATATCAATGGTTTGTTCTCTTTGCTTTCTAATTTTTTTTTTTTTTTTTTTTTTGTCTTTTTGAGACAGGGTCTCGCTATGCAGTTCAGGCTGGCTTTAAGCTCACTTTGTAGCTCAGGCTGGTCTCGAACTCACAATAATCCTCCTGCCTCAGCCTCCCGAGTGCTGGGATTACAGGCATGCGCCACCACGCCCGGCATTGCTTTCTAATATTTTGAGTCTGAAGTTCCACAGGGAGAATTTCTAGAAAATCTTTTCCTGTTTTTCTCCTATGTAATGCACAGGGACTATACCATATTTTCCTTCCTTTGTATCTTGTAGAATTTTCTAAGCACAGAATCCTGAGCCTTCCAAAGGGTCACTCTGGAGATCAGATCATTCATCCTTTTGTGCTGATGGAAGGCTCCCACTGTTCCTATAGCAATTCTCGGAAGCAGTGCGTTCCTGGCCTACTACGCAGTCAGAAGCTTCTACTCTCTGGGAAAGAGATTTCCTTAAAAGGGACACTATAGCGGGTAAAATATACCCCAACCACATTTTTCTAATAAAAATCAGTACTTTAGTGTAACAGTGGCTGGCTGTGTGTCTCGGTAACGGCAGTGGGGGAATACAGGAAGCAGCCTTTGTGTTCACTTATGGTTTGATTAACAGAGAGGTGTATACGCACGTGTCAAAGTAGAAATGGGTTTTAGCTGCATACTTTTGTATGCTTGTTTTTTAAAATTAAATGTCTCTTTTTGAGTCTTCCTGTAGAATTAGCCCAATTGAGTACAGTATTGCCTGAAAATCTGCTTTTAGAACTTTGGGAGGAGGTTGCAAGTGAGTTCTCAGGTGACATGGGTACCAGTGATCACTTGGATCGTGTATGCTACAGAAGTTAGTAGGTGATGACAGAGAGAGAGAGAGAAGTACAGGACCGAGACCTCGATTCAACTGAGGAAGAAAGCAGTAGTGGAAATAAATATTGACTAGTCAAAGTGCTAGCAAATGGCCTGGCATACCTGCACCAGCCAACATTAGAACTAGGTCAGAACACGGTGTCAGGTTCTCATCAGGGGTGAAACCTACCGGATGGAATGCCAACATTATGGATCAATGTTGGAAGTTATTTGTAAAGAACAGTGTGCTACAGGATGTTTTGGAATATACTAATAATGAAATACAAGTAAAACATTCTGTATACTTCAACAGTAATTCTAAGGTCCTGGGAGATGGCTCAGTGGAATAAGCGCTTCCCTGGCTAGCTCAAGGGCCTGAGTTTATCCCTGGTCCCAAAAAAAACAAAAACCCAGTAATTCTAAAATATATACATTTCTTGATGCCTCACTATCTAACCAGAAGCTTTTGTAGCACAAGTTTATCATTCTTACTAACAGAATCTAAGGGATTTATACAGAAGTGATAGGTGTGGTGCTGAGATTTTTTTTTTTTTTTTTTTTGCAGAACCAGGGATTGAACTCTGGCTCTTGTGCTTGCCAGGTAAGTGCTTATGCTACTGAGCTGTCTCCCTGAACCCGAGATTTTTTAAATAATAATGATATCCCAGAGATTTGATTTCTTTCAAAATCACCAACATTTTGATGACAAAAAAAATTCACTAAGAAAGAAAAAAAATCTAACAATTTGGCTGCTATTTGCTCATTTTTTTGAAAGCTTTGTTTTGAATTCTCCACCATTTCTATCCTATCCAAATAATGACAACTGATGTACAACTTACATCATTTTGTGGTTTTTGGGAGTTTCAAAAAGATGTGTCAAATAACCCTCCCAAATAGGTAAAAAAAAAGATAGATAGATAGATAGATAGATAGATAGATGATAGATATAGACAAAGACATAGACATAGACAAAGACATAGACATAGACAGAGACATAGACAGAGACATAGACAGAGACATAGACAGAGACATAGACATAGACAAAGACATAGACAAAGACATAGACATAGACAAAGACATAGACAAAGACATAGACATAGACAAAGACATAGA
>PVKA01020496.1:0-34160 GCA_004027165.1 Ctenomys sociabilis | reverse complement strand
GCAACTGCCTTTAACTGGCTGAAGATGTAGCATTTTCTAGCTGTCCTGGTGGGGCTTCCTGAAAGATACTAGACCCATTGTTCATATTTGCTTCATTTTGTCTTATACCCCAGAGCCCACAGCAGATCCTGGGACATGACAAGTCTAGAACCCAGAGGTAGGCCTGAGCTTGTTCATGATCTCTGTCTAGCATTGAGTCAGGCAGTGCAAGAACTATGTAAATAGGTTTTTTTTAAATCTCAGAAAAACATCCATGAGGTTAACATGACAGCAGTATAAATCAAGGCTGACACAGCTAAATGCTGGCTCATAGGGACCATATGGACATATTGGGCTTTGCCAGTCCTCTTTTCCTTATTTAATAAAATATTAGAATATAATTTACATGCAATCCTTAACACAAAAGAGAAAAAGTTAATTATTTATGACCTACACAAAATTGTTAACCTGTTAAGAAGGGCCCAATTCCCTAGTGCTCTAGAACAGAAATACACATCTCTGTTTCTTTATAAAGACCTTAGGATGAGAATGAGGAGGACAAATGAGATGAAGCCAGGAGCAAAACACCAACCAGGATCAGTTCCTCATTCTCTGTGTGGTTGGCGGCACTAGCTGGAAAGCCCTCCTCTGGTGCAGTGGTCAGGGTGTATTGGAACACATAGATCTTCAGAGACTTCTTATCATCCTGCTAGGCATATGTAGGGTTCTTTGTTGTCTTCATGCAATAATCATCAGTGCCTCCTGAGAGGCTCAAACATGATCCCTGGCCAGGTTCCAAAGAAAAACTTCACTTTTGGCCTGTATCTCAGGTACAGTGTTCTTGAATATGAGCTGAAGAGGATGTGAAGATAAGAGCCAAGGCCAGGTAAAATCTGCTGCTGCGCCATGAAACTGTGTGGTAACACCCAGGGTAGGTGGCGTCTTTCGAAAGTTCCTCAGTGAATCACAAAAGATATTATCTATGTTCCATAATAAAAATCCCAATAAAAATAGACCCAAGGATGTATAACCTCATCCTCTAAGCCATGGATAAACCATGTAACAATATAAACAGATCGAAGTACTAATGTAAAGACCAACATTCCATACATGACCTGATGGAACACAGGCTCTTTTACTTTAAGATAAACTGTGGTTACTATTAAACTGAATAGAACTAAGGTAAAAGCAGGTGGTGGTTTACTGAGTTCTTTGCCTTGAAGCATTCAAACCTGTGAGTGCTAAGCAAGCTGCAGCATAGCACTTTCCCAGTCCGTTTCTTAATACTCTGCATTGCACCAAATATTGGAGGTATGATCATGATCAGGTTACTGGCGGGGTTTCAGAACTCGGTGTACCGGGTCACAGCATAGCTCTCCTCACACCAGTGTAGCGTGGACGTCGTGGGGCCCCAGTAGCCTTCCCGATCCACCTCCAGAGCCATGGTGCCAACCCTGCTCCTGCCACTGCCCTGAGCCGTGCTCCGGCACTACGTTCCTGCTCCTGCGCTAGGCTCTGCAGCTCTGGAGCTGGCCCAGCAGCACACAGGCGCCTCGCGCCCCCTTAATTTTTTTTGTACAAGTGATTTTTGTACAAGTGATTGACCCTGGGACTTCCACCTCGACCCCGCCCGCCCTTGTTCTCCTTTGTGTCTTGAGGCAGGGTTTTGCTGAGCCGGCCCTGCCAGGCTGGGGCTTGGGATCTCACAGCCTCAGCCTCCCCAGTGCCCTCTGGCACTGCAGTGCCCCTCTTAACGGCAGTGTTGAAGGCTGGGCACGGTAGTGGAGGCTGGGGCAGGAGGGACACTGAAGATTCCTGAGCTGCATAGCAAGGCACTGTCTCAAAAAAGAAAATGAAAAATGGGGCCAGCCTGTTAGCTCAACAGGCTAAAGTGCCTGCTCAGGCAGAGCGCAGCGGCCGGGGCTTGATCCCCAGCATGCTGAGCCAGTGTGCACCTGTAGTCCTAGTGCTTGAGAGACTGCAAACAAGAGAATCACTATGAGTCTGATCTACGTAGTGAGACCCTGTAGACCCTGTACCAAATACATTAAAAAATAGATAAATAAATAAAAATACAGGTGTCTTTTTTTCCTTTGGCGAAACTGGGGATTGAATGCAGGCCCTTGTGCTTGCTAGGCAAGCACTTATTCTACTGAGCTGTTTCCCCGGCCCCTAAAAACACTGGTATCTGTCTGTGGCCACGTGCTCTAAGCAGTCCATGTACACCAGCTGGAGCAGGCTGTGCCTCAGGCCCTTTGCTCAGCCACAGCTGTAAGTGCAAGGCACACCCTGTGCTGGGGCACTGTCCCTGAAAGGGAACTGTGTTCGGAGAGGACCCCAATTCCAAACTAAGCTTTAGGGGAGACAGTGATCACGCACCCAGCCCCAGTGCCTGGGGCTCAGGTGAAGGCAGCTGGAGGCTTCTGTCCGTGGTTTGAGTCATTGCTTGTTTCTGGACCAGACTATTACTAAGCTTGCTCAGGGCACGGATGATGGGACAGTCTCTTTCTGATGCTAGGGACTGCAGTGTGTGTGCTTCAATAGTTTTATCACTGAAGAGTCTATTTTTGCTTTCACTTCCTGTGGGAAAATGAAAGATACTTAAAAGATATAGAGGGAAGGGCCGTCATGCAATTTGAAGAGAAGAAATTCAAGAAATTCAATTTCTTTTTTTTTTTTTTTGTCTTTTTGAGACAGAGTCTCATTATGCAGTTCAGGCTGGCCTCGCGCTCACTTTGTAGCTCAGGCTGGGCTTGAACTCACAACAATCCTCCTGCCTCAGCCTGCCGAATGCTGGGGTTACAGGCATGCACCACCACGCCCGGCAAGAAATTCAATTTCAACCAACGTTGAAAGTCACCCTATACTCTGCTTAAAAGATGGGGTCCTGCCTGGAACTCCTGAACTCAAGCAGTCCTCCTGTCTCAGCCTCCTGACTCATTGGGATGACAGCCACATACCACCACACCTGGCAGGGATTCACATTCTTAGGTTGTGTTATCATTTTGTTCTCTTCCCAGAGGGGTATTGTTTAATCTGAAGAAATTCTGTTTTTTTTTTTTTTTTTTGCGGAACTGGGCATTGAACTCAGGCCCTTGCACTTGCCAGGGAAGCGCTTATTCCACTGAGCCATCTCCTGGGCCCAAAATTCTGTTCTTAACTATAGGCTCAGCTCACCTAATTTGGATTAACAGTGTCATTAACAGTGTCGCTGCTTCTTTACTGTTTTTCCTTTAAATATAAAAGCTGAGCAGGCCAGAGAGATGGCTCAGTGGACTAAGGGCTTGCCTGGCAAGCACAAAGGCCTGAGTTCAATCCTCGGTTCCCCCACCACCACCAAAAAAAGCTGGGCGTGGGCATGGCATAGTGGTTGAGCCCATGAAATTAAGGCCAGCCTGGCAACACAGTGAGCCTTGGCTCAGAAAGAAGTTTCCTCTGAAAGTGCCTTGGGTGCCATGCCCCAGAGGGCAGAATAGTCAGGTAGGCTGCACACCTGAAGACAATGCCTCAGAGGGGCCAGAGATGGCTCAGTGGCATAAGTGCTTGCCTGGCCAGCACAGGGACCTCAGTTCAATCCCTGATACCGCACAAAAACAAGCAAAAAATGTCTCAATAAAAAAGGGACTAGAAAGCTGGGCATGGTGGCGCAGGCCTATAATCCCAGTACTCGGGAGGCTGAGGCAGGAGGATTGTTGTAAGTTCGAGACCAACCTGAGCTACAAAGTGAGCTTAAGGCCAGCCTGAACTACATGGTTAGACTCTGTCTCAAAAAAAAAAAAAAAAAAAAAAAAAGGGACTAGGGATGTATTTTAGTGCTTGAGCAGCACTGTCTGTTGGAATCCCATGTCTCAACCCTGGCTCCCTAGTTCTAGGGAGCCTTGAGCCCAGAGGTCAAGGTCTAAATGTGCTGCTCCAATTGGGTAAATGTGTTGTCTGTTCTCTTACAAAGCTGAACACGGGCTGGCTGTTGGCTTGCTGTTTCCCTGAAGAACAGAGGCGTATCCTAGCTTCTGGCACCCGCCTTGCATTCTACAAGGGAGGCAAACTATCTCATGGTATGTTCCCTTAAAATTTGAGTTTTAATTCAGATACCAAAACAGCTTGCCATGGTGGCACATGGTAGGTGTTTTCAGATGAAGGGCTCAGCAGAGACCCAGGCAGAAGGCTGAGGAAAGAGCTTTATTTTCTTTGAGGACATAGGAGAGAATGTGGGGAAGGATGAGGAGTTCTCCATCAGCTAGATGAAGGCTGAGGCTTTTATGGCCTTTTGCCAGGGGAGGGGTTTGCAGGGGATGTTTGGATATACCTGAGAAGCTGGCTGGGGGGCTTCCCTGATGTGGTGGGAAGGGTGGAAGTAAATTATATCCTGGGCTTGAGTTGGAGAAGGGAGAGGTGGTCTTGGGAAGATGTTTTTTTTTTGTTTTGTTTCAGAACCAGGAGCTGCACTCTGGCCCTTGCGCTTGCCAGGCAAGTGCTTATTCTACTGAGCCATCTCCCCAGCACAGAGTCACCTTTCTTGTGTCCCAGAATTCCGACTCCCTAAGCCCCAAGACAATTTTTTTTTATTGGTCTTGGAAACAGAATTGAGAACCCCGAATGTACCCATCAGGGAGCTCAGCTCTGAGCTGCACTGTGTCCCCAGCTCTCTTCTTTAGCTTCTGCGCATCCGCATGTGTGGTACAAGACAGTCCTGTGTCATGACTGTCCCCACCTCGTGTGCTGAGTGTAGCAGGAGTCTCCTCAGTGCACAAGGGCTAAACTTTGGGATAATCAAACTAGGAATTGCTGCCGTGAAATCTTTCTTCAGTTGAGACTTTGTTAAACTTAAGATTGCTGTGGGGGAGGGCCTGCGAGATAGCTCAGCAGACTAAGTGTCTGCTTTGGCAAGTGCAGGGACCAGGGTTCGATCCCCAGTCCTGCATGCTGTGCCAGTCTTGCCCCAGGGCACACTGAGCCTGGATGGGAATCTGGGCATGGTGGCGCACATCTGTAATCTCAGTACTGGGGAGGCTGCGAACAGGAGGATCACTGAGTCCAAGGTGCTTAGTGAGACCCTGTACCAAACACATGAATGAAAAGAAACAAAGAAGAAAAGATTAGCCAGGGATATAGCTCAGCAGGTACAAATGCCTGCCTGGCAAGTAATCCTTGATTTAAGAAAAGAGAGAGAAAAACAACTTAAGTTTTTGGTTTTTTTTTTTTTTTTTTTTTTCTTCATAACGGGGGATTGAACTCAGGCCCCTGCACTTGCCAGGCAAGCGCTTATTCTACTGAGTTATCTTCCCAGGGTTTTTTATTTTATTTTGTTTTTTGCGTTTTAGGGAAGGGTCTACAGGGTGTTCAGAGTCTCACTACTACATCCGGACTCCAGTGATCCACCTGTTTAGAGCCTCCCAAGAGCTAGGATTACAGGGGGCGCCACCGTGCCCAGTCTCAATTGCTGTCTCAGTGTGCCCCCAGGGCCTCTGTACCTTCGTGTAGGCTCTTTAATCCACTGAGCTGTTTGGCAAGCCTTTAAGATGGGGCTTTATATGGTGACGTGCACAATAGGGTGGAAATGACAGCACATTGACCAGGCTGCCTGGGCTTTAAGCAGTGCTTCATTTCCAGGCAAGTGATGGGACTTCTCTGTGTCTCTTAGATTTTAGCGAAATGGACATTCCAAATGCCCCCACCTCCAAATGTATCACTTATTGGAAAAGAAAAGTGAAGTCTGAGTACATGCGGCTCCGGCAGCTCAGACGGCTGCAGGCGAACATGGGCGCCAAGGTGAGGGGTTGGGGGGGTTGCTGTGGTTTTTTTTTTTTTTCTTTCTCATTTTGAACTCAGCAGTGTTCACCTTGGTTTTGTTAGGCTCTATATGTGGCAAATTTTGCAAAGGTTCAAGAAAAAACCCAAATCCTTAATGAAGAATGGAAGAAGCGCAGGGTGCAGCCCGTACAGTCCATGAAGCCTGTGAGCGGCCACCCTTTCCTCAAAAAGGTACTCGGTTGTGACTCAGAGAAAATCATGACATTTATGAGCTGCTTCCCTGGGCTTTGTGTCGACGCTCCAGCTCAACCTGTTTTGGACTTGTTTGACTATTTAAGTTTTTTTTTTGGTTTAACCAGGGATTGAACTCAGGCCCTTGCACTTGCCAGGGAAGTGCTTATTGCACTGAGCCATCTCTCTATTCTCCCTAGGCTTTTTTTTTTTTTGTGGAATCAGGGATTGAACTCAGACCCTTATGCTTGCCAGGGAAGCACTTATTCAAAGTGCTTATTCTACTGAGCCATCTCCCTGGCCCTTTGGGTTTTTTTTTTTTTTTTTAGAGAGGTAAGGTCACACTGTGCAGCCCAGGCTGACCTTGAATTTGCCTCAGCCTCCCTAGTGCCTGGGGATGACACGTGTGCACCAGCAAGGCTGGCTCCTCTGGGGAGGGACTGCCTGGGAAGTAGACAGGAATATTTGACCAGAGGCCTTCTTTGTTATGTATCTATTCATTTTTAATTTTTGTGTGTATTTATTTTTATTTTATTTATTTATTTTTTGTCTTTTTGAGACAGGTCTCACTATGCAATTCAGGCTGGCCTTAAGCCCACTTTGTAGCACAGGCTGGTCTCGAATTCACAACTATCCTCCTGCCTTAGCCTCCCGAGTGCTGGGATTACAGGCATGCGCCACCATGCCCGACCATATTCATTTATTAAATTGATTTATATCCTTTTTTTCTGGCATTGTTGGGGATTGTACCCAATGTTTCAGGCTAAGTCATATCCAAACCCTTATTTATTTATTTGAGACAGGGTCTCAGTACACAGCTCAGACTCAAATTCTCTTGTCTCAGCCTCCCCAGGGCTGGGATTACAGGTGTACACCACCACACCCAGTTTCTGTGCATAGTAGAGCCTGAAGCACAGCAGCAGGGATGGAACCCTGATCCTTAGGTTTGCCAGGCAGACACTTAGACTGCCGAGCTATCTTCCCCACTGAGCATTCTTAATTTCTTAACAGGGTCTTGAGACATGGTATCACTGTGCAGTTCAGGCTGGCTTTGAGCTCACTTTGTATCCCAGGCTGGTCTCAAACTCTCAAGAAGCCTTATATCTCAGCTTCCCAAGTGCTGGGATGATTGGTGTATGCCACCATGCCTAGTTAGGTTTTCTTTTTTTTTTTTTTTTTTTCCTCGGGACCGAGGATTGAACTCAGGACCCTGCACTTGCCAGGCAAGTGCTTATTCTACTGAGGTATCTCTCTAGCCCCCCCCCCAGTTGTTATTTTTTTTTTTTAATATGGTATAAAAGCCGTAGTCTTTCTCAGAGCAGGATATGCATGGGTTTTATGCCATGGTGCTCCCATGGAACCAGCCCCATGCTGTGGAGGAGCATGTCCAAGTCCATTGCCTGAAGGTCTTCAGGGAACATTCTGGTTCTCTTGTTCGCCCGGGATGGGCTCTGGGGAGGACGCAGGAGGGACCAGGGTGAGGCAGACAGGGGATCTGGGTTGTGGGATTGGTGCAGCATCAGTGCCCTGTCCTGTTCCCGGCCTACAGTGTACCGTTGAGAGTCTCTTCCCAAGCTTCGACAGCCAGCACATGCTGATGCGATCCCTGAACACAGTGGCCCTGGTCCCCATCATGTACTCCTGGTCCCCACTGCAGCAGAACTTCATGGTGCGTATAGGAGCATGCGGCATCCATTGTACAGACTGTATGGCCATCACCATGGACCCCAGAGGCACTTGGGGCTGCCGGCAGTGTCTGCTGGAGCACTGAGCAGAGCCGGGCACAGCACACAGGGTGACTATCGTGGCTGTCCCTCAGGTGCTCTGAAGTAGGTTCCACGTTGGTTCTATTTAGAATGAATAAGATGGGCTGAGACTTGGTTTCCTCCTGCTGCTTGGCCCAGGCAGGGAGTCCTGGTCCCTGGTTCAAGGCAGGGGCTTGGCAGTCACTCCCCAGGAAGTTAGCAGCTCCCCTGATCCTCTACAGCTGTGGGGGCGCAGCCCTCACCCAGGCCTGTATGCCCTGCACAGGGCATTCACTTTTGGGTCTGTAGTAGTCAGTCCTGCCTGAACACAGCTTAGAGTCACTGTGCTCCACACTGGTTCTTGGGAATGGGTGGCTGGGTTGGCTGGGCTGCCCTGGGCTGTAGGGAGTATGGTCTTTGGTCCTGGGGCAGGAAGGGCAGGGAGGGAGGAGCAAGCAGAGGCAAGGTGGCGGGGATGGCGAGCTCTGCAGGTACCAGCCCTCCCTGCCCCTCAGAAGGTGTCTGCAGCCTGTCCCTGCCACAAGTATCTTGGGCCATTGCTATGTTTCAGAGGTGGCCCCGGCTTGTGTGGCTGCGGTTTTGCTGCACATTTTGTAGCGGCACCTCAGGAGGGCTCCCTTCTAGCTCTCTGCTATGGTGTGGGTGAGCAGGACAAGGCAGTAGCCAGTGTCTAGTCCAGGCCTAGGTGAGCCTGGTACTTTGAGTTGAGCAGATGCTTTGTAGACGTCAGCCTACTATGTGGACGTCTCCCACCCCAGGAGGGCAAAGCAGCAGGGACTTCTGAAGCAGGGCCTGCAGTGTCCTTGGCAGGAAGGGCTGGGTGCAGGGCTGGTGGCCAGGACAGTGGCCCGTGGATGACCCGGTTTCAGGTGGAAGACGAGACAGTGCTGTGCAATATTCCCTACATGGGGGACGAAGTGAAGGAGGAGGATGAGACGTTCATCGAGGAGCTGATCAACAACTATGACGGCAAAGTCCACGGCGAGGAAGGTGGGCCCAGGTGTCCTGGCACTGAGCGCCTACGTGGCATGGAGTTGGGATTCATGGCTCATGTGACCAGAGTCCTGGGGCACTGCAGGGAGGAGTGGCTCATGAGGCGTAAGCTCTTGGGCTGCTCTGCAAGTCGGTTGCAATGGCCTTCATTGCCTACAGGGTGTATCCAGGTTCTAGAAAAGGTGCCCAGTGCAGGAGGCCCCTGAGGAGAGACCCAGGATCTGCGGCCGCCCTGGGTGGGTGCCCACGCAGTCCTTCCCCATGGCGCCCCCTAGTGCCCAGAGTCCCAAGCTGCCTCATAGCCTGTGGAGCATGATTTTGGAAAAATGCTGTGTTTTGCCAGTCATGGTGGTACACGCCTGCATTTCCAGCACTTTGAAGGCTGAGGCAGGAGGATCATCTCAGGTTCAAGGCCATCCGGGCTACATAGAAAGTTGAAGACTTACCTGGGGCACATAGCAAGACCATGTCTCAAAAGAAAAGCAAAACAAGCAAGCTGTATCTTGTCAGGCCAGCACATTGCCTCTGAGCTGTAGCCTCCGCAAGCTGTATCTGGAACTAGGGAAGTCACTGTCAGTCCAGCAGCAGCAAAACCAAGTCAAGTTCATTTGTTATTCTCCTGGTGTCCTCGTGGTAGCTGGCATACTCTGAGGCTTTGGACCCAGTCCCAGAGCTGACCTGTGGCTGGGTTGTGAAGTAGCCCATAAGAGTAAGGCCAGTGCTGGTTTCTTGCCCTCCTGCTGACCTGTCAGAAGGTGCCCCTGAGGGCCACAGACAGCAGCCTGCTGTGCAGGCCGTGGGGTGGCAGCACCTGCTCACTGCTCTCCCCCCCCTTTCAGATATGATCCCCGGCTCTGTCCTCATCAGCGATGCTGTCTTCCTGGAGCTGGTGGACGCCCTGAATCAGCACTCGGATGAGGAGGAGGAAGGACACAGTGATGCTGTGGATGGAAAGCAGGGGGATGGCCAAGAGGACCTGCCAGTGACAAGGAAGAGAAAGCGACATGCTGTCGAGGGTGCGCAGCCCTGTCCCCAGATGCCCCTTGTTTTTAATTTGAGGTAGCATCTTTCTGTGTAGCTCAGGCTGGCCTTGAACCCACAACCCCCCTGCCTCAGCCTCCCACATGTGGGATCCCACCATGTCCGGCTTTCCAGTGTGCTTCTCCATAGTACACTTTGAAAACGCTGTGACAAGGAGCCAGGGCCTCCGAGGGAACAGGTGGAGTCCTCAAGTGTGTCTGGGGAGTGTTTCCTTCTATGCTTAAGATAACGCAGCACTTTTTGTTATGCAAAACAGACGCTTTGCTCTTTATTTAATCTTGAATGGCCAGCATTTTCCCAGGCCACCAGTATTGTTTTGTGCCTCGTGCCTCATTTGCGTGTGTCACCTCAATGTGGAGCATCCAGGGATGTAATCGTGTCTCACTCTCCCACAGTTACATTGTCAGCGTGGTGACAGGATTATTCTGTGTCCAGTGCTCTCCCAGAAAAAACCCTTTCCTGCTCCAAATTTGAATGCGGCCTGTGGATTTGCTTGACAGTACATTAGGCTGACAGAGTGGTGCTCATTTAAAATGCTGTGACAAACCAGCTGTCATAGTACAGCCTATCGTCCCAGGTTGAGGCAAGAGGATGGCAAGTCCAAGCCCAGCATGGGCCACTTAGTGACTCAAGAGGGCTGTGACCAGAGCTCAGAAAGCCTGGGTTCAGTCCTGAGTGTCAGGGAAAAAAAGACAAAAGCAATTTCTGTGACAAAAAAGGTGGAACAGTTTTGTTCATGTGCCCTGATAATAGTATTTAGGAGGGTTTCTTTTTTATTTTTGTATTTTAGGGAAGGTTCTACAGGGTGTTCAGGGTCTCACTGCTAGTGATCCTGTTTACAGCTTTCCAAGAGCTGGGATTACAGGCTTGCCTCCATGCCCAGTCTCAATTGCCCTTTAGCATACCTCAGGGGCAGGCCCAGCATGGCACACCAGGAATCAAACTCCTGTACTGCATCTGCCTAAGCAGGCACTTTAATCTGCTGAGCTATTTGGCCAGCCCTTTCTCATTTGTTTATTTATTATTTATTTAATACCCATCAGGCAGCAAAAAGAGCTCCAAGAAGCAGTTCCCCAATGACATGATCTTCAGCGCTATTGCTTCCATGTTCCCTGAGAGTGGCGTCCCAGATGACATGAAGGAGAGGTGGGCAGCTGCCACCCGGCAAGAGGGCCACACAGTGAGCTGTGGGCAGGGCGGGAGGCGCACCCTCTTCCAGCGACGCCCTGGTACTCCTTCCTTTCCAAGAAGCTCGAGCCCTGCACCAAGCTTCAACCGGTGCTGCAACCTTCCAGCCGCTTTGCACTGGCCCTGACGCCCTACCTGGCAGTCCACACCTGGCCCCCTTCTGTGCCCACTCCAAGTCCATTCCAGACTGATCAGGGTGGCCTTGGAGATGGCCCCCAAAGGATACCCCCTGGCCCTTTTGCCCCCAGGTACCGGGAACTGACAGAGATGTCAGACCCCAACGCGCTCCCGCCACAGTGCACGCCCAACATCGACGGCCCCAATGCCAAGTCTGTGCAGCGCGAGCAGTCCCTGCACTCCTTCCACACGCTGTTCTGCCGCCGCTGCTTCAAGTACGACTGCTTCCTGCACCGTGAGTGGCTGCTGCTGCTCCCTGCCCGCTGCCCCCGCCTGTGTGCCCACGTGTCCCTGCTTTCCGGTCTTAGAGCTGACCAGCACTACTGGGGAGTGGGCTTCTGGCATGTGGTTGTCCCTGGGCTCCATGAGGACAAGCTGCTAGGGACAGGGCAGGTGAGCCCCAGCAGCTCCCTGTGTAGTGCTATCCCCGGTTGGGCCCTGGAAACACTACAGTCCTTCCCTCGCAGCTTTCCACGCCACCCCAAATGTGTATAAACGGAAGAACAAAGAAATCAAGATCGAGCCAGAGCCCTGTGGCCCTGAATGCTTCCTTCTGCTGGTGAGTTCTCGGCACTTGTTAGCTGCTCAAAGATGAGCAGGAAACAGAGAGGGCCCTTGAGCTCCTGGTGCTGGGAGCCACGGGCGCAGCACCGGTGCTCCTACTGCGCCTGGACTCCACTGTGCCGGGGACATTGCATGCGAAATGTGGTCGTCTGCTGAGATGTTCAGAGTCTGAAACTGTTCCTGGGTTTGGAGCAAGGAGCTCCAGGGATGTAGGTTGCTGGTGGAGCACCTGCCTAGCATGGCCAAGGTCCCAGGTTCAAGTCCCGTCCACAGTACAATAGCTTTGGGCTGTCATTTTTACAAGAGGGCTGGGGAGATAGCTCAGTGGCCTAAGTGCCTTCCTGGCAAGTGCAAGGTCCAGATACTGATCCCCAGTACCAAAACAGAAAGTACAGAATAATTGTATTTTTAGCAGATGGCAGAAGGAAAGGTGGTAGAGCATGCTGCTTGGTCCACATCTGGGAAATGGACTACATAGTAACCTTAGGAAGGACACAATAAATGGACTGCAACTTAGTTTTGTCCCTGACGTGCAATGACCTCCTGCTGTGTCAAGGCCCCTGGTGTCCATGGTCTCATTTGTACCTCACCCTGAGGCCCTTCCTATGGAATGAGAGAAAAAACATGTCTATCTCTTGTGCACTAAGAACTGGAAAGTGACCAACTTGGCAGATGCTTTCTCTGAGGAGACTAAATCAGTTGCAACACTCACAATACTGTGTACTTGTGAAGTGGTTTGGAAACCAAAGTGACACTTTAGCCAGATTGCTGTGTTTCACTATATGCGGGAATGGGCACCGTCTATAGAAGCTGAGTATGCAGGGCTGGGGAGATGACTCAGTGGAATAAGCGCTTCCCTGGCAAGTGCAAGGGCCTGAGTTCCTGAGTTCAATCCCTGGTTCCGCCAAAAAAAAAAGCTGAGTATGCCCTGTTGTGGTAGCTGAGTGACAGGCACATAGTGGCACTCTGGGAGGCTGAGACAGGAAATTGAAAGCAGGAGCTTGGTGGGGCAAGTTCCTAATGTCCAAGTGCAAGGTGAAAGGATGGGCTGCGCCACAGAGGTGTAAAACCACAGACGCGCCCACGCCACCCCCAGCCCGTGCCACCAGAGGTGCACAGGAAGAAAGGGCCATCTGTGGTCCAGCTGCTGTGTAGCCAGTGCCGGGCATGTGCACTTGCTCAGCTTGGAGAGATCCTGTTTGCAGCACCTCCCTGGAGTGCTGGGCTGTGGCCCCTGCAGCTCTGACACAGGGCTGGGCTCCTCTTCCCTAGGATGAAGGCACTGCCGAAGCAGGCTCAGGATGCTGGCTAAGAACTTGGCCTTGTCCCTTTCCTCAGCGGTCTGTCATGCAAGGCTGAGAGCACGCAATCTGAGAAACCATGTCCCTCGGGTTGCTAAGATCTCTTTCCCTCCCTGCTCAGCCCTGGAGACTGAGCCCTCGGCCTTGCACCATGCTGCACTGCCGTGACCAGCACTCTGCTCTGTTTCCTTTTCCTCCCTTCTCCTCTCCTCTCTTCTCTTGACCCAGGGCCTAAGGGTCACTAAGTCCCTAAATTTGCTGGGCTGGGCTCAAACTCATGATGCTCCTGCTTCTCAGGTGCACCCCACTGCATCCATGTTTTGATCTCAAATGAGTCTACCACTCTTGTTTTTGGTAATTCCAGGATAGTCCACATTTTAGAATTTTGTTTTGTTTTGGATTTTGAGACCAAAATACAACTGCTCTGTAGCTCAGAGAGGCCTTGAGCTCGTTATAGGGTTTTGGTTTTTGGCAGAACTGGGGATTGGACTCAGGCCCGTGCACTTGCCACACAAGCACTTATTCCACTGAGCCATCTCCCCAGCCCCTTTGAAGTCGATGTAGCTCAAGCTGGCCTGGAACAAACTGCCATCCTCTTGCCTCAGCCTGAGTGCTGGGAGGACAGGCGTGCGCCACCACACCTGGCAACAATTGAGATTTATATTCAGGGTATCATTTGTTCCTTTTAGTCCCTTACTCCCATAACCTTGAAGTTAGCTTTGGAGGCGTGGTTTTGTTTGGGGATATTCTGATTGGGATTCCCTGAGATTCTGTTTCCTGCTGGCACAAGGAGCCACGCTGTTAGTTCGCTCCAAGCTGCTCTTCCCTGGGCCCTGATACCCTGTGACCCTCATCCCTCATCCCTCGCATGGGGCTTGGTGCCCAGAAGCGGTCTTTGGGAAGCCAGCCAGTGCAGAGGGCTCGGCGGTCAGGCGGGGTTGTTTAGCCATGAAAAATGGCTGGGATGGAGTTGTTCTGAGTTCACAGCAGGCTTGGCAAAGCTTGGAAACTGAGGGACAGCATAACGGTGCAGAAATGGGGGCATCATGTGCTTTTATGGAAATAAAAGCATAACGGGGCAGTGAGAAGAGCGGCAGCTGTGCCATAGTCTCGGCACCCAGGGAGGCTGAGGCAGGAGAATTACAGGTTGGAAGCCCAGCCCAGGAGCTTTAGCAACTTAAATCTTTTTTTTGTGTGTGCAGTACTTGCAATTGAACTCGGGACCTTGTGTTTGTCAGGCAGGCCTTTATTCTACTGAGCTGTCTCCTCGGCCCTAACAACTTAAATCTTTAAAAAACTTTTAAAGTAGTGGGGACACAGTTTGGTGTGAAGCCCCAGAGCTTGCTCCCGGCTGGCGCAGGACAGGTCTCCAGCAGCCACCAGCTCCCTCCTGTCAGGAGGCCTAGCACCATCCTCATCTATAGGCTGCGTGCATTGCAGACAGCTGCATGGGCAGTACAGTGTGGGTCTAGCCCCGGCGGCGGTATGCAGGCAGGGCCAAGAGGTCCAGGGCTCGTGGGCAGCCCGGGTATCACAGAGTGCATCGTAGGTCCCTGGCCTGTAGCCCCCTCGTCCTATTGCACCGCATGCAGGCGGCAGCGTGGCATGGGACACCAGAGCGGTGTGCAGGCCAGGCTGCTGCAGGGAGCAGCCAGTAGTCGCGCCAGCTGGCCCACATGGCAGGCCTGGGCCTGTCATTGCAGGAGGGTGCCAAGGAGTACGCCGTCCTCCACAATCCCCGCTCCAAGTGCTCCGGGCGCAGGCGGCGGCGGCATCATGGGGCCAGCACTTCGTGCCCCAGTGCTTCTACCTCCACTGTGGCTGAGACGAAAGAAGGGGACAGTGACAGGGACACGGGCAATGACTGGGCCTCCAGCTCTTCAGGTACAGTTGGCCATCGTGACATTCTTTTCTTTCTGTGAAAGAACTCAGGACCTCTTACTCTGCACACCTTTACCTTTTAAAAATTGTTGCTGCTGGGTGTGGGCGCACTCAGGAAGCTGAGGCACGAGGAGGGCCTCGAGTTCAAGTCCAGCCTGGGCTACATAGATGAGACTTTGTCTCAAAAACCAAAATTGTTAATTCTTTTTGCAAGTGCTCCTGTGCGCAGTACAGATGGGGAATCTTTTTTTTTTTTTTTTCCTTTTTTAAATAAACTTAAGACAGGGTGTCCAGGGTCTCACTATGTAGATCGGACTTGTAGTAATCCTCCTGTTTCCAGCCTCCCAGAGAGGCACTTATTCCACCGAACCATCTCCCCAGCCCAAAGTTGTGGCTAGTCTTTCTATAATTGTAATCTTTATTTATTATTATTATTTATTTATTTATTTATTTTTTGCGGAACCAGGGATTGAACTCAGGCCCTTGAGCTTGCCAGGGAAGGCGCTTATTCCTCTGAGCCATCTCCTGGCCCTCCCTCAGCCTCCCAAGTCTTGGGGTTATAGGCATGCATCACCACACCCAGTCTTAATCCTGGCCTCAGCTCAGGCCCTGGAGGGGGGGCATGCCTTGCTGGGGATCCGCTGTGCTCTGCCTAAGCAGGTGCTTTGGCCCACTGAGCTCTTTGCTGGCCCTTTTCATTCTTAACTCCTCTGCATCTTGAAGTGGATTCAGGTGCCTCTAGCCTCTGACTCACTGCTGCCGACAGCAGCGTCTCCCTCTTCTCTGCCCACCCCTGCCCAGAGGCCAACTCCCGCTGCCCGACTCCCACGAAGCAGAAGGCCAGCCCTGCACCGGCCCAGCTCTGTGTGGTCGAGGCCCCGTCTGAACCCGTGGAGTGGACGGGGGCCGAGGAGTCTCTCTTCCGCGTCTTCCACGGCACCTACTTCAACAACTTCTGCTCCATTGCCAGGCTCCTGGGCACGAAGACGTGCAAGCAGGTGCCGTCCCCTTGGTCTCATCAGGTTGTGCATCATGGTCCCCAGGAGCCAGGCCCAGGGGACACCAGCCCTGCGCACCCCAACCTGCCGCTCGTTTCTGCCTCCGCCTCCTGGGTGGGCCTGGGTCCAGACAGCTGCTGTCTGTGGCTTCCTACTCCCTTTTGGAACCCACTCCTGTGCTGCCCTGCCGTGTGGGCCCCTGAGCTCCAGAGGGGCTGCTGAGGCCTCTTGGCAGCAGGCCTGGCATTCACAGAAGCACCTGTGCTTGCGAAGCAGATTCCCTGTCTGGATGGTCGGGTGTGTGAGTGCCTCTGCTCTCCCTGCAGAGCAGACTTTCTGTTGCATGCCTGCTGGTAATCCTGGCTGTTCAGCAGGACGAGGCAAGGCTGAGGCTCGCAGGCTCCAGGCCTGCTGGAGGGCTCAGGCCTTCTGAGAATGAGAAGGACCCGGGCTGCCGCTGGGGGGCAGAGCTGAGCTCTGGGACTGGTAGGAGAGCACGCGGGTCTCCAGCAGGGGTCGCTAGTGCTTGGCCCTGGCCTGGGCTGTGGGAGCCAGCTGGGAGCCTAAGGTCACCTGTGCCGCTGTCCCCTCAGCCACAGAGCAGGGGGTGGGCATCCCAGGGTGCCTGAGGCTCCGTCTTTGCCTGTGACCCTCTACTGGCTTTGCCATCAGGTCTTCCAGTTTGCAGTGAAGGAATCACTCATACTGAAGCTGCCCACCGATGAGCTCATGAACCCTGCGCAGAAGAAGAAGAGGAAACACAGGCAAGTGCCGTGGCCATGGCTGTGGGCATCACGGGGCTGAGCGCGTGCCTGGGCGTCCCCTGCTGTGGCCCGAGTGCCGTCTGGCTGTGTGTGCCGCCCTGGCTGGCAGGCAGCACACCGGCGCCCCCGTGGTACTCGGCCACCTCCCTCTCCCGCATGCCCAGCCAAGCCTACTCATTTCCTCCGTGCCAGGCACGTGTTGTTTTTGGAGCTGAGTAATAACTGCCCTGTGGACAGCTCAGTTCCTGAATGACTGTCACCCGAGGCAGGGGAGCCTGCACAGCTCCTGGAAGTGGTGCCCCTCTTCAAGTCCTTGATTCTGAAACTCCCCCAGGTCTTCTCCTCTGCAAAATTGTGGGATGAGAAATAGGGGCAGCATAATCACCCTGTAGGCAAGGTGTTGTGGCAGTACCTGTGAGCCCAGCACTCTAGGAGTCTGAAGCAGGAGGGTCCCTTTCAGCCCAGCCTGGGCAGCTTAGTGATGTAGTGAGACCCTGTCTGAAGATGAAAGAATCAAGGGTGGGAGTTTTGCTCAGTGCCAAGGCCCTGGGTTTAATCCCTAGCACCACAGAGATACCACACCTGGCCTTGGCTTTGTCAGGGTGCTCTACTGTCACCAGCCCATGTCCTGCTGCTGTCTCCCTGCGACTGTGAACCCTAGGGCCAGGCTGAGCCTTATCTTTTCTCTCACAGGTTGTGGGCTGCACACTGCAGAAAAATTCAGCTGAAGAAAGGTAAGCGCTGGGCGATCTGGACGGGCCCAGCCTGAGGCCCTGAGCCTGCAACCGCGCTGGGCGGCCCCACCGTTCCGCAGGCTCTATGGGCCCCTGTGCCGTCCCAGGCCCCTTGGAGGGTAGCCTGGCCTGTGGTCGTGGCTTCCCTCCATTCTGTGGCCCCGGAGGCTGAGCAGGGCCTGAGCCGAGCCAGCAGTGGGAAGCTGCCCTGGGCCATGGCACCCCTTCCGTTTTCTAGACAACAGTGCCACACAAGTGTACAACTACCAGCCCTGCGACCACCCAGACCGGCCCTGTGACAGCACCTGCCCCTGCATCATGACCCAGAATTTCTGCGAGAAGTTCTGCCAGTGCAACCCAGACTGTAAGAGCCCAGGCGCCCTCTGCCCTCCTTACAGTGGCTGTGCAGGGCTGGTTCAGCCCTTGGCCCAGAAATGAGCTGTTGTGGGGCTGGAGAAGTTTGGGGGTTTTGTTGGTGCTGTTATTCTGTTTTTTGCTTTTTCAAGAGACACAAAGTCAGTGTGGTGGCACAGGCCTGTAATTCCTGATCCCAGCACTCAGGAGGCTGAGGCAGGAGGATCTGAACTATGTAGCAAGACCCTCTCTTAAAGCAAAATGATGATGATGATGATGATGATGACTAAATAAATTTTAAATAAAGACATGTGCCTCACAGTGCTGTCCAGGCCAGTCTTAAGTTTTGAGGGTGCAGCAGTCCTGCTGCGCCTCCCCAAGCACTATGACCCCTTGTCTGGCTATATATCTCATACAGCACCCCCAGCTGGTGCTCACCAATGCTTCCTGGTGCTCTGGGGGAGTCTTCTTCCTTGAAGTGCAGTTGGTCTCTTAAGGAAGTAGTTTTAAAGGTTCCTGTGGCTCGGCCTGGTGGCACACTGCAATCTCGGCCCTCAGCAGGCTGGGGCAGAATCACGTAAGCCTGAGAATTCTAGCCAGAGTGATTTTATCTATTTTTTTTTTTAAATCTAAAACTGCTGTAGTCATGATTCTGTTTATGTACTAGCTGGAATTGTAATACCAGGTAGGCAATGAGAGCCTGGGAGTCCACAGAGGGCAAGAGCGGCTTGCTCCCTGGTCCTAATCCAGGCAGGCGGCAGCAGCCCCAGTGTGCAGGTTCTGGTGTCCCAGGCCTGCCCCTCCTCCCAGGGCAGATAGCATCTAACCACAGCCGCCACCGAGCTGGGGAGGCCGTGGGTGGAGGAGGCGGCTGCAGACGCAGCTGCTGGGCCTCTCCGAATGATACTTGTTTTGATGGTGGGGACATGGCAGTGAGGAGCGCTGATTTCCTCCCTCCCACCTCCCTCCCACTTCTGCCATCACAGTGGTGCTCTGGGGAGTTTCTTGGAGTTACTTGCTGGTCACACCTGCTTTTGTGACTTTGCAGGCCCGAGACAGCCTAAGGATGGGCAGGATCTGCCCTTGTGGGCCGGGCCCTTCATCACTGCTTTGCTGTCCTCAAGTCCCCTCCCAGGCCCCGAGGTCCTGTGTTGCCCCCTAACCTGCCCGCCCCCCCAGGTCAGAACCGCTTCCCTGGCTGCCGGTGTAAGACCCAGTGCAACACCAAGCAGTGCCCCTGCTACCTGGCCGTGCGCGAGTGCGACCCCGACCTGTGCCTCACCTGCGGGGCCTCCGACCACTGGGACTCCAAGGTGGTGTCCTGCAAGAACTGTGGCATCCAGCGTGGCCTCAAGAAGGTGCTGCGCTGGCTGGGCCTGCCCCGCCCCCGCCCTGTCCCACCCTCCCTTGCTGCGCCCGCTCAGCTCTGCCCTGTCCCCCAGCACCTGCTGCTGGCCCCCTCAGACGTGGCCGGCTGGGGCACCTTCATCAAGGAGTCCGTGCAGAAGAACGAATTCATCTCTGAGTACTGTGGTGAGGTGAGTGGGCGAAGGGCCCTGTGGGGGGCACGGCCTGCTGGAGGACAGTGGCCCGAGCCTTGCTCTGCCCTCCAGGCCACACCTCGGCTGTCCTTCCTCTGTCCCCAGCTCATCTCCCAGGATGAGGCTGACCGGCGGGGGAAGGTCTACGACAAGTACATGTCCAGCTTCCTCTTCAACCTGAACAATGGTGCGCTGAGGTGGCAGCCTGTCCTCTACACCAAACCTCACCAGTGTGTGGTGAAGCAGGGCCTCGGTCCTGACCTCCCTACCCAGCAGAGGGGAAGAGGGCATCTGTGATTCTGGCAAGAGGGTGGATGCAAAGAGAGGGGCTCCTCAAGGCAGATTGCCATATCCTCAGAGCCCCTGGGCTGACCTCAAGACCCCCTGGGCTGACCTCAAGACCCCCTGGGCTGACGCCATCCAGTTGGATGGCTCCATTGCCAACAGCTCGTTTGGTTTTTTTGAGACTGTTTTATTGTGGAGTTTGGGTTGGCCTTGAGCTCATGGGATGTCCCACCTCAGCCTCCTAAATACTGGGGTGACAGGTGTGCACCACCACACCCGGCCTCTGTCTGACTCCTGGTCTACAGGTGCTTGCACTTCTGGGGATGCTTATGGCTATCTTTGGTCCCCTCTGCAGATTTTGTGGTGGATGCTACTCGGAAAGGAAACAAAATCCGATTTGCCAACCATTCAGTGAACCCCAACTGCTATGCCAAAGGTGGGCTCCTAGGGCCTCGGGATGAGGCAGTTTCCACCACTGCAGTCCCTACTGTTCAGTTTGTCACTGGGTTTTTGTCCAAAGATAATCATGATTAACATCTAGGATCGTTTTAGGCCTCTTTCTCAGTTTTGTAATCTGCTTTCTTCACCGATTACATTGACATCATTTCCCACAGACATGATTTAAAGATAAGTCTGATAGCTCAGCCAGGAACATCAGCTCTGTGTGCCTGAGCCCTGGTTCAGTCTCTAGTACTAGAAGAAAAAAAAACAGCCTTTCCCGTGGGCAGCCAGGGGATGCTCTGCAGCACAGCCGCTGCTGCACTGCCCACCCTTCATGCTGTGGGAGGGGCCCTTCCCCCCCAGTGACGGGACCTCCTGCCTCTGGCACTTGCAGTGGTCATGGTGAATGGGGATCACCGCATCGGCATCTTTGCCAAGAGGGCGATCCAGGCCGGCGAGGAGCTCTTCTTTGACTACAGGTGAATGACCTGGGGTGGCCAGGGCAGACTGTGGCTGGGC
This sequence comes from Ctenomys sociabilis, assembly GCA_004027165.1. Lineage (NCBI taxonomy): Eukaryota > Metazoa > Chordata > Mammalia > Rodentia > Ctenomyidae > Ctenomys > Ctenomys sociabilis. Next base: position 13,652 of record PVKA01020496.1, on the reverse strand, counting down.
ATGGTGGGCTGCTCCCCGCTCAGCACCAGGCTGGCCTGAGTAACCACATCCCGCCAGGTACAGCCAAGCCGATGCCCTCAAGTACGTGGGCATCGAGCGGGAGACAGACGTCCTCTAGTGGCCGCACCGCACCGCAGCACCATCGCTTCTGTGCATGCCACTGCTGCTGATCCCACACTCTACTCCACGTTGAGAGCTACACCTTAGGGGACTCCGCAACTTCCTGAGGGGATGTGGCCAGCGAGATCTGGAGGCTGCACCCTGGCACAGGAGGAGGGCACAGATCTCGGTGGCGGTGGCTGCTAGTGGCCCCCATCCCTGCCCATGGGACTCGCTCATCAGGCACAGGTGTCCTAGAGGCCCCATCCCAGGACCTCGCAGACAGCAGCTGTGCAGGGGCACAAGCCATTGTCTTCCTGCTGCTGCTCCTGGCAGATCGAGGCAGATGGGGCAGGTACCAGGCTCAGGGCCCTGCCCCTCCCCGGGTCCTGCTGAGCACCTTAGCCTGGAGCTAGCACAGCAGGCCATCCTTGGCCTCTGGGAAGCAGGTACCCCATGGAGGGGGGCCCCAGGCTCAGGCTGCCTGTGGGGAGTGAGTGGGCCATGGTCAGAGTGAGTACTGTGTGAGGATGCACGGGCCACTGTCTTGGGGACTCCTGCAGAGCTAAGCACTTTATTTCTTTAGGGGCATCTGAGGCCCTCCAGCTTCTACTCTGAGAGAAGGAAGGAACCCTGGCTTTCAAGTTCACCTCATCCCACCCCCGGTGGGGTAGGGGTGGCAACCCAGGCTCTTTTCTCCCAACCCCGTGAGTGTTCTGTGGAAGAAGTGGAATCTCCCAGCTGCCTCTTGGAGGCTTGCGTGGGACACACGTGTGCACGTGCACACGTGCACAGTATAGTGGGGCACAGCACTGTGCTCTGCACACGCCCAGTGTCTGGCCAGCCCCAGGTGACAGGCTACATGCAGTGAAGAAGGTTCTGGATGACTCAGCTGTGGAGAGTGGAGGAAGGGCCTCAGGAGGGTGGGACGGGATTTTCCACGCCACTGCCTCCACCCACTGCACCTGATCTGTGTCCTGGGGTTCCTGCCTGTTGGTGACGGGTCTGCACGCACGCACGCACGCACGCACACACACACACACACACACACACACACACACACACACATTCCCCAGTCTCAGGCTGGAGGGTGAGCAGCCATTGCCAGTGACTTCAGCACTTTACTGTCCTGTGGCTTGTGACCTCTCTTCCTAATAAAGTGTTGGCGCCACCTGGGCAGGCTGCCTGCTGTGTGCTCTGTGCTGGGTCGGGGTTGGGGCTGGGGTTGAGGCAGCCTGCGCCTAGCGGGCCCGGAATTCCTGCACCCTTGGCCTGTTCCCATCACATCCGCCCACACCTCGCATGACCAGGGCGCTGCCACCACACACAGACGGCTCTGCCACTCGTTTTATTGGAGGCCGAGTGACCGGCAGAACCAAGATGGCTGGCCGGAACGGGCTGGGGCAGCCCGCTGAGCTGTTGTTTTTATATATAAACATAATTTAAAAAATTAGAGTACTGTATAGGGCTTCTCTGGATGGACTTTGCAACAAAGGACGTACAAAGAAGTGGCTTTTCAGCGGGCAGCAGCAGCATGTTCAGTGGGGGGGCGCCTCATGCACTGGGACCCAGGCTGGTCTGGCCAGCGGTGGTGCAAGTCTTATGGCTTTGGCTCAAGCGCGAAGCAGCAGAGGTGCTAAGGTGCTAGACTGAGGCCTTGTGGCCTCATGCAAGAACTGAAAGGGAAGGGGCCTGGAGGGTGGAGAAGCCCTGTGCCCTGCGGAGGAGAGGATGCGGGCAGAAGGGGCCAAGGCAGGGAGGGTGTGGCCCGCCCCTGTGCCCTGCTGACAGTGTGGCTGGGCACAAAAGGCTGGCAGGAAGGGTCCAGCGCTACCTTGGGCTTCTCTGCAGGCCCAGGGTAAAGCGCAGGACACTGGTCTCGGCAGTGAGTCTTGGCCACACCCGTTGGTCCCATCTCTCTCTGTCTACCAGGCCTGCAGCAGGGGACCATCTGGGTGGGAGGATGGGAGTCGGCAGCATTGGGGGTCAACAGAAGGTGGGCTTTGTCCTTGAAGCCCCCAGTCATTCCGACCTGGACTCCTCCAGGATCTGAGGCAGGTTCTGATCCCGGGGGGCTGGGGCCTGGACTGGGGCCAGGGCCCGGGCTCGGGCTGGGGTTGGAACCTGGGCTGGGCCTGGGGCCGGTGTTGGGGCTTGGGCTGGGCCTGAGGCAGGAGCCAGGGCTGCACCTGAGGCGGGCAGGGGTGCTTTGCCGCCTGGTTGGTAATCGTGTGTGGCCTTGGGCTCGTTGGTGTGGTAGGAGCCCTTGTAGCGATGGTTTTGCAAATAGAAGAGCACCAGCATCCCCACCAGCCCCAGCAGTAGGAAGGCCACCAGAACTGCAGAGGAAAGGGGCGCTCAGGGCACTCTCGGGGTTTCCCCCATGCAGCTATGCGTGCATGTATACAGAGGTCTAGGCCTGCAGAGCGCATGGGACTGTGCCAGTCAGGTCCCCACTATGAGCCGCGCCCTAAGTGCTGCGCCTGAATTCCTGGTTTATCCCCTGGCAAACTAGTATTTGTTGCTGTACCTGTATCTCCTTGTATTGAACTTAGGACCCTGCGCCTGCCAGGCAAGCACTTACTCCATTGAGCTATCTCCCCAGCCTGCAGCTATATTTTAAGAATAAAATTTTAAATGCTCCACGAGCCAGGCACAGTCTGCATTCCTCTAACCCTAGCACTTGGGAGGCATAGGCAGGAAGATTTGAAAGAAGTTCAAGGCCAGCCTGAGTGACACAGTGAAACCCTGACTCAAAGAATCAACAACAACAAAAAAAGTATAGCATCTAGCTGGGCACACATTTGTAATCCTAACACTCGGGAGGCTGAGGCAGGAGGATCCATGTGAGTTTGAGGCCAGCCTGGGCCATATAGTGAGTTTAAGGCCTGAAAAGGATGAAAATACCCTGTCTTAAAAAAAAAAAAAAAAAAAAGGCCAGCGAGATAGCTCAGGAATCTAAAGCGCCTGCTTAGGCAAATTTAGGCAACCTCAGTGCTGAGGTTCAATCCCCACATGTCGCGCCAGCCCCAACCCCAGGGCACGTTCAGGTTAAGGGTCCTCGCTACTTACAGCCTAGGAGGATGGCAACCCATCCATCATCATGGTAGTACAGGAAGTCTGGGGAGACAGCACAGTTAGACACTAGCCAGAAGAACACCATCGTCCCTCCCCTCCTGCAGCCCTCCCTCCCTCAGCTGTGCTGGCCCAGGGCCATACCTGGGGGCAGGTACCAGGGGTCAAGCTCGGGGGGCACCTCGGAGACCAGGCGGGGCATGGCACCACAGTTGGACTCGGCCAGCTCCCCCTGGACGCGGAGTGCCTCAGCCAGCTCAGCAGTCATGGGTCTCGGGCTGCGGAAGTGGGTCTTCAGAGGGGCCACATTGTTGAAGCGGACACCTGATAGGCAGCCTGAGAACCCTGGGCTGTTGTAACGCTGGATCTCAGGGTCAATGATGCCTGTCTCTGAGGAACAGCAGGGTCAGAGAGAGAGGCTTGGACCCAAAGGAGCATGGCCCTCACACCCTTGGGCCGCTGCTCTCCCACCACCCTCCCTACCCTGCCAAGGTCCAGAGGCCTCCCCGTGTGGCTCACCCATCACACGGCCCAGGTACAAGGCCTTGGGCGAGTCCAGCTGGCTGTCCACCAGCAGTGAGAACTTCTGCTCTGTCAGTGGGAAGTAGTCCACCTGTGGGCAGGGCCAGGCAGAGGCCGGGAGCTGCCGGCTGGGCACGCTCTGGCACTGGCCCCACGCTGAGCTCCTGGGCCCAGATGAGCTTGGGGATGGCACTTAAAAACTCAACTGTCAGCTGGGCGTGGTGGCACATGCCTGTAATCCCAGCATTCGGGAGGCTGAGGCAGGAGGATTGTTGTGAGTTCAAGACCAGCCTGAGGGGGCTGGGGAGATAGCTCAGTTGAATAAGTACTTGACTGGCAAGCGCAAGGGCCTGAGTTCAATCCCCAGCTCCGCAAAAAAAAAAAAAAAAAAAAAAAAAAAAACCTCAATTGTCATCCCAGCACTCAGGAGGCTGAGGTAGGAGGGCTGCAAGTGAGAGCTCAGCCTGGACCACTTCAGTAAGTTAGACCCGTTTCAAAGTTTAAAAATAGGGCTGGGGATACAGCTCAGTGGCATAAGTGCCTGCCTGGCAAGCATAAGGTCCCAAGTTTGATCCCCAGTACCAATACCAAAAAAAAAATTAAAACAAAATGACTTCTCTGGCAAGTGCAGGAACCTGAATTCTATCCCCGGTCCCACAAAAGAAACAAAAAGAAATGAATGAATGAATGAAACAAGGGCTGGAGCTCATTGTGAATAGGGAAAAGTAAAATTTTCAGCCTTGTCTTTTGGCTGACTGGGAAAATGATTTGGGGAGCTGTCTGCTGGCTTGTGAGACAACCACAAGCCCCCCAGCTCTTACCCAGGGGCAGGGTCCACAGGACATGCACATGGGATGTTTCCCTGGGTGCCACACCATGCTGAGCATGCGGCCTATGTACCTGGATGAAGAGGTTGCGGTAAACCCGGGTAATATTGACGCTGTGTGGCTGGCCATCCGTCACCGGCCGAGTAGTCAGTGGGTACACATAAGGGCTGGTGCCCAGCTGGTATCGCAGCTGCAGGGTCCCTGTGCAGTGAGAAAAACCTGGGTCTCGTCCAGCAAAGGCCCCTATGGGGGCCTCAGGCACCTGTGGGCGTGGCCAGGGAAGGGGTGAGGACACCCACCGTCCTCCTTGATGAGCACTGCCATGTAGTCACGCACGAAGGAGCTGACGTAGAGCAGGACTGCAGGGGCTGAGCTGGTGCTGAAGCTGAAGGAGACCTCCTCCCCCGTGATGTTGTACACGGGGCCCCAGTACCCAGGCACGGGCCGCCCAGGCCGTGGGTAGTCTGGCAAGCGGTAGCCAGGGCCATGGTAGCCGGGCACATAGCCTGGGGTATCATAGCCAGGGACATAGCCAGGCTCATAGCCGGGCACAGGCCGGCTCAGCATGTGGGAGAACTCACGGGCCGCCGAGCGCAGGGCAGACTGCAGGTTATAGCGCATCCAGGTGCCCGGCTCAAAAAAGCCTCCGATGTCTGTGGGCAGAGGTGGGGAGGTCAGGTCCAGGCTCCCGCTCCCAGACCAGAGGGCTTCAGCTTGTTTTGTCTTTGGTGTCAAGGATGGAACCCAGAAGTACTCCACTGCACTGCAGTCCCAGCCACTGTTTATTATTTGAGACCAGGCCTCAGACAATTTTCCAGGCAGGACTCTGACTTAGCATCCTCCTGCCTCAGCCTCCCTTGGTTCTGTAATACAGTCACCACGCCTGGCTGGAGTCACAGCTGTAGGTTTCCTTCACTGTCACAGTCACCACCTTCCTGCTACCTTTAGGTCCCTGTGAAGCCCTCTGCCGCAGAATGGAGCCTAAAGGCATGAGAATGGTGAGAAATCCTCCCCTCTGGACTCTGCATTGATGGGTGAGGAAGCTGAGGCCTGGGATGGGTCAAGCCTGGTCCAAGGAACCCCACTGAGTGAGAATCAGTATCAGAATGAGAGCCCCACAGTCCTCTGAGTGCCTAGGGCACCACGTTGCCCAGCCTGGAAACTCACCCGTGAGTCCCCAGGTCCCCAAGGGCAGGCACGGTCAGGTGTCCATGCAGAAGCCAGCTGAAGCTGGCTGTGTTCATCACCAATGCCCGAGCCCCTAGGCCAGGCTCTCAACAAGTCTACGGCACATGGCCACCCAGGAAATGGCTCAGAAGGACATCTCAGGGGCAGCCCGTTTCCCTTGGTAGAGTGGAGACTGACAACCACGTGCTTCGTGCTTCTTACAGTCCCAGGGATGGGACCCAGGGCCCTCATGAGGAGCCACAGCTCTGCCCTTTCTTGTTTCTATTTTGAGTCAGCATCTTGCTAAATCACTAGGTTGCCAGGCTGGGCTCCAGGTCTGGATCCTCCTCTACAGCCCAGAATGCTGGGATTCCAAGTATGCACTACTGGGCTCCCCATTCCTCTTCCCCCTCCCTGGGCCCCACACTCCACTATCCTGTCGGCTCCCCAACCCGCCATGCTGACCGTGGTTGCAGTAGGGCCCATCGAAGGCCGTGAGGTCACAGTCGCACGTGTAGTAGCTGTAGCGCTCCACACAGCGGCCACCGTGGGAGCAGGGGAAGCGCGGGTGGGCGCAGCGGCCTGTGCAGTTGGGGGACGTTCCCTCAGAAGCGTTGGCCCGGCCCTCGAGGTTCAGAGTCACGCCATTCAGACGCATGGCCCTCAGGCAGCCCACAAAGGGACGCCGCTTGAGCTCCGCTGCGCCTGGCCAGGAGGAAAGCAGAGGTGCCAGGGCGGGGCCCGGGCAGCGTGGCACGGCAAGGCCCGGTTTTGCGCCGGCACCAGGAAGCGATGGGGCTGCATGGGCGGCACTCACCCACATAAAGGGGCTGGTCGTACTCCAGCCAGATGTAGGTCTGCGGGGGCATGGGTCGCACCACCCATGGCCGGTGGTCCACACGCAGCCGTGCCTGCTTCACGTTGATCTCCGCCCGCACCAGGTGCCACTGGTCATCGTTGAACTCGAAGTCATCGGCATGAACTGTCAGGTTCTCGTCCCCATTCCCCACATCGAAGGCGAAGACCACGTCCCAGGATGCTGTGCGAAGGGCCAGGGGTGGGGGCAGCACCTCAGACTTCTGTGTGTGCCCCGTGGGCTCCAGCCTGGCACAGCCTCCCTGCGTCCTGAAGACGCGAGGCCACACTCACTGTTGAGCTCCACGCGCAGGTATGGCCGGCGCCACTGGCAGTAGCGGCCGCTTTGGTTCTCCAGGAAGACGCCTGAGGGCGCCGAGGTCCGGAAGTAGAAGGACACATCCAGGCTGTGGTTGGCACGGATTGGAGGGAAGCGCAGCGCCGCCCCGGTGTGAAAGGAGATGGTGTTCCAGGAGTTTCCTGCAGCCCCGAGGGAGGCATCATTGGGAGGGGACCAGGTGGAGGACGAGGGGCCCCGGGACAGCGGCGGACATGACCGAGATGAATACATGCAGTCCTGGCCACAGCAGGGGCCCTGGCTGCGTCGCCTAGGGACCCCCAGAAGGTTCAGTGGCACATGGGGAGGCACTCACTGTCTCCGTAGCAGCGCAGCGGCCTCAGAAAGAACTGGGCCTCGGAGTTGGAACGGTTGGTGTCGCCCACCACCACCTGGGTGACAGGCAGGTGATCCACGAAGGTCAGCAGCCCCTTGTCAGTTCTCCTGCAGGGCAGGCCAGGGGCTCAGCCAGTCCCTCCGTGTCCCCTCGTACTGCGTGGGTGCCCACCATTCCGTGCCTCGGCTCACCACTGGGGCTGGTCAGCATCGCAGTTGCAGTGCAAGGCGGGGTCTACGCAGCTGTGGTCCAGGCCGCAGGCGCAGCGCTGGATCCCCGGCTGGGAGCCGCCCCAGTAGAAGTGCTGCTCCTCATGACGGCCGATCCAGAAGCTGTAGGGGTAGCCGCCTGGAGGGGGTATTCCAGGACGCTGCCAGCCTGGCCTCTGCCACCCCGCCTGCCCTCCTCCCGGCCCCGGCCCCACCGACCTGCCGTGTTGAGCAGCCGGGAGTTGTAGCAGGAGAACTCGATCCACTGCTCGCAGTGCTGTGAGGCGTTGGCCAGGGCACTGACCTCCTCCCACGATGCGTTCCAGTACTGCACAGCCGCTAGGAAGGGCCGCTCCATGCTGGAGCCCGACACACGCGTCGTCCACAGCCTGTCGTGCCGCACCACCGTCCACGCTCGGTGCTCTGGTGGGGGGAGGCTCGGGCTGGGCGAGGGTGTCTGGACTCCCCTCCCTGCCTGCCACACCTCAGCGACAGGTGCAGAAAGCAAGGTCAAAGCTGCGCTCATCTGCTAGGCCAGGTCAGCCAGCCTTTAACCCCAGCCTCCTCTAGCTCACTCCCTCACCCCCCCATCCCCATCCCCACTTCCGGGCCCAGCCTGCTCACCCCGGATGTCGCAGTACACTACGAATGGCTTCAAGGGGCCGCTGCCATCGGGGTCAATGGTGAAGTTGCCGGAGGTTTTCCCGCTGAGACGATAGGCCTCGCAGGATTCCTTATAGAGAGCTGTGGGATGGGGGCTGGGGTTCGAGGGCCAGCGCTCTGGGCGGCTCCATCTCTGGCAGCTGCTCTCCCTCGCCCCCCATCTCTGGCAGTCCCACCCCCACCCCGCCCCAGCTCACGCTGGTGGCAGGTCTCGCCCTTGTATCCGGTCAGTTCACAGTAGCAGATGAAGTCGTCCCACGACTGGTAGCAGCGGCCATCATGCTCACACATATTAGGGCTGCACCTGGCAGGGATTGGCACCAAGGAAAGGTCTTATGGGGGACAGTGGACAGGATCTCACTGCTTAGTCCAGGTTGGCCTGGACTCTTGGCAATCCTCCTGCCTCAGCCTCCTGAGTGCTAGGATTACAGGTGTGCACTACCATGTCTGTAGGAAAGGGGGCTTATTGTGGTCATGAGAGGGCTCTTATCTCCTGGGGCCACACTCTCAGACCCTTGTACCCTAGGACCTGGTGACATGTACCCCACAGTGCTAGCCATGGAGGCACTGGACACTCAGGGTCCAAGTCCTGCTTGCAGAAGGAGCAGAAGAAGATTCTACACTTCCATTGGGAGCCTGTGTTGCTTTGCCAAGGCTCAGGAGGTGGGCAGTCAAGGAGAAATCCTTCCCGGGTGGGCAGAGGGGAGAGCCTGGCTGTGGGAGTCAGGGGCCATGCTTGCTAGGAGCAGGCTTCCAGTACCTGTCAGTGATGCCACATGTGTCAAACAGGACCTCAGCAAAGTGTCCCAGCCGCCGGAACTCCACCAGTGTGAGGTTGACCAGCTGGCCATCTACTTTGAGCAGCTCCATGCAGCCATGGAAGGCTGTCTGGTTGGAGTGGCAGCCCCACTGGCTGGCTGGCTTGGGACAACCTGCAGCAACACTCCTGGTGAGGCCTCCAAAGGGACCCAGAGACCCTTCCTCTCCAGCAACCAGCTAGAACACAGCTAGACCAGAAACCAAGACAGTGAGCAGGGCCCCCACTCCCAGAGCCCAGGCGAGGCGAGGCTGCTACAGAACCCTCTGGGTGCCTGCTGCAGCTTCACATGGTGCCTTCCCCCCAGCAATGGGTCTGTCCCTCCTACCCCCAAAGAAGTATGAGGTCCCGGTGCGAATGAGCAGTGGGGCAGAGACTCGCACTTCAGCCCCCTCCACATCATCAATGCTGATGACCGCATGGTTCTCCTGGGCCACAAAATTCACTTCATGCCAAAAGCCATCATTCAGGCGGTACCCTGGGCAGAGGAGCAAGGGTCGAGTTGGAACCGTGGAGCAGAGGCCCCAGGCCAGGCCCCTCATCCACCAGCTGCCTCACCAGCTGCGAACTGCAGGCGCTTGCGGCCAGCCTGTGCAATGGACACGTTGACCTGGCCCTCGCTCAGCATCAGCTCCACATGGCCCAGCCCGTCACCCATACTCGAGAACAGCAGCAGCCCTGTGAGGTCCCAGGTGCGGAAGCGGAAAGACACAGCCAAGCGACCACGGCGTGGAAAGCCAGGGACCTGCACAAAATTATGTGGCCCCCCAAAGTTGATGGGGTGTGGGACTGGGTCCAAGCACCGGAAGGCCACCTTGCCCTGTGGAGGAAGTAAGGGCTCTCAGTTCCAATGGCACAGGACCCACCTGTCCTGACCCTCTGCCCCACAGGTGCCCAGCAGTAGGGGCCTGGCCACATGGTGGCCCGCCAGCTGTGTCAGCATTCAGGAAGCTGAGGCAGGAGGGTCGCCATGAGTAGAGGCCAGCGTGGGCTGCACTTGCGCCTGTCTCAACCCCCAGTCCCACCTCCACGGCAGTGCATCCACACCACCCATGCCTGTGCCTGGGTGCTCCTACCCACCCAGTTTGCTGACCAAGGAAGCAACAGGCCTGGCTCGCCTCTGGGGGTGCAGGGTCCCTGCCCCCACCCTGTCCACGGCCCCATTTCCCCATCCCGGGCTCTGCTCCCCAGAACTCCCACTGGCCTCATAGGTGATCCTCGAGTGGCGCTGCACAGCCAGGTCAGCGATGTTGACCCGATTGAAGATGACGTTCTCGATGCAGCCTCGGAAGTTGTGCCGGTAGGCAAGGTTCTTCTGTGAAGCGCCCACCAGCCCTCCAATGAACATCTGCAGGGTGGTGAGTGGAGGGGGTGAGCAGAGAAGCCCCCAAACCCACATTTCTCCAGGGAAATGCACCTGGCTGGTTGCGCCTTGGTCAGTCAACAACCTGTGCACTGGTCCTTGTCTGCACAGGGAACTGGGGTCTTATCAGCTCCATAGCACTGGGTGGGGCTCCAAGAGGACAATTTTCCTCAAATCTGGACTTCTAGATCCCACCTCTATGACTCAGGGTGGGACACAAGTATGGACAAGCTAATAACAGGGACAGAAAGCTAGGCCTTTCTGTGAACACCTGGGGCACTGGGAAAAAGGAACTGTACCCACCTCTGTGTCCAGGTTCAGCCGCTCGAAGTCACCATTGAGCACAAATCGCTGCACATAACCATCCAGGGTGAGGTTGGCCTCACGCCCATATCGGTCCACGCGTACATAGTGCCAGTGCTGGTCGTTGAGGACACCGCCTGCACTCACCGTGGTGTGGCCAGGCCTGGGCTGGATGGGGCTGCTGCCTGAGGGCGGGACCGCATGTGATGGGGCGGGTGGCAGGGAGGGTGGGGAGTCCCATGAGGTTCTCAACACAGGGAGTTGGGGGCAGGAAGGGACGCCTCTGAGCTCACCATGAACTCATGGCTTCTAGCTCACTTGGTAGTGCTAGGAAAAGTTAGTGAGCTGGGTGTGGCGGCACAGGCTGGGAGCCACGACAGTGAGACCCTGGCTCCAAACACCCAATCAGGAAATGTAAAACACCAGGGCAGCAGCCCTCACCCAGGCTCATGTGCAGCAGCAGGTGCGCGCCCTGCAGCTCCAGAGTCACGTAGTCACCCTGGGCCCCCTCGGCATGCACCAGTAGCCCATCCTTCTCCTCTGTCTTGAAGCTGAAGGCAATCACATCCCACAGGCTGCGGCTGACCCCTCTGGGGAAGCGGTAGGAGATGGCGTCATCACCGTCGAAGTAGAGGATGTCAGACTCTGCGGGGTACAGGAGCTGAGTGTGCTGGCCCACTCCCGAGAGGCTGTGCTGGGTCCCCGGCCCCCCACAGCTTACTGTAGGGGCAGCCATAGAGGCCGAGGCGCAGGCCGATCTTGCCACGAGGGTTCCAGGCCAGGGGCACAATACGCACGTAGCGTGCCGTGAAGTGGTAGTGCAGGTCATGGCGCACCACCGCCGACTCATTCACGTTGCCAAAGAAGGTCTACAAGGGTCAGGGAGAGTGTATACTGCACCCTGTGCTCTGTCACTGTCCTCATCCTCTTATTCCTCAAAATGCCAGCCAAATGTCACCTTCAGGAAGCTCTCCCACATTTCACCCTAACGGGTTAAACCCTGTGTTCTGAGTGTGTCTCTCACACACTGTGAGCTGGCCACCACCCTGGAGTTCTTCAGTTGTCCCCTCACCCCTACCCCTCATCCCTGTTCCTGTCATCATGGCCCAGCCCAGGGCCCAGAGCAGAGGAGGTGGCCCAAGAGTACCGCGTTGTGCCCTTGCTGGTAGAATGGCGTCCAGCTGTCCACACGGTCACCGTAGAGCAGCATGTATCGTGTGACCCAGTCCCAGGAATTAAAGGAGCCCTGTGTGGCCACAGCGCGGATCTTGTGCTTCTTCATTAAGTCAATCTGCAGCCAGGGGTTTGGGTCTCCAATCCGGGGTGACCACCCACTGATGCCTGCAGAAGCGGCCAGGACTCTTACTGCCCGCACTACCCCCAGCCCTCGGGATCCCCACAGCGCAGGGCGGTGGCTGGGCTCACCATGCAGCCGGGCGAAGCGCGCGGTGGTGAAGAGCCCGTAGGAGGAGGAGGCACCCAGGGAACGCGCATACAGAGGCCCCACCAGCTCCTCGTCGCAGCCGTCTGGGGCGGGGAGGGGAAGCTTTCACTCAGCACCTCCCCTTCTGAAGGTCAGGTCCCCACAGCTCAGCAGACCCAGCCCTCCAGAGAAAGGGGCTCCTTCAGGGCCCCAGCAACATCGGCACGTGCCTGGAGGGCTTTTTTCCTAGGGCACCCTCAGCCAGACCTTCTGCCACCCACAGCAGACACTGGCCTGGGGCTCCCACAGCTCCCCAAGCACCTCAGCACCTTCCAGAGCCCAAATCAGACCAGGACAGCAGCCCAGCCCTACCCTTCCAAGGTCTGTTTCTTCAGACCCCAAAACCTGCGCCACCCTAAAGCCACCCTGGCTCCTGCCCTACTCCCTGCCTCTCCCCCCGCCAGCCCTGGCCCTCTCTGGTTCCCAACTCTTGCCAGGTCCCTAATCCCAAGCCCAGAGCCCACCCCACCCCACCCCCACTGCCCTTGGACCCCGCCCTGCCTCTCCGTGCTCCAGCGGCTTGGAGCCCGCCTGGCGCAGGGCGCGCGCAGCGGCTGGAGCTGCATTGCGGAGTGCTGGCCGCTGCCGGCGGGGAAGGACCCCGACCACCCAGTCGCATTGCGGTGCGAGACCCGCCCTGCAGGCCCGAGCTCTGCTCCTTCCGCCCCGGACAGGCACTCACAGTAGCCCCAGCCCCGAGCTCCTGAGGCCGCGGCTGCAAGCAGGACGCAGAGCAGCCGCAGCCGCATCGTGTCGGGCGGACCGCGCCGGCGGCTGCCTCCCGGGGCCGGGCTCGCGCTCAGGTTCCACGCCCAGCTCTGCTCCCGGTCGGCACCAGGGCGCTGTCCCCTCTTCGGCGTCCCTTCCCCCTCCTCCTCCCCTACTCTCCGCTCTTCTCCCTCTCTCCTCTCCTCTCCTTTCCTCTCCTCTCCTCCTCTCTCTTCTTTCCGCTCCTCTCCTCTCTTCTCGCCTCCCCCTTCCCCAGCCTCCTCGCTTGGCAGGCGCGTTCCCCGACCCCGCGCAAGCGCGCGCCTCAGCCCCACGCGACAGGGTGGGGGCAGAGCATCCCTCAGCCGCTGGGAAGCACCAGCGCCCCAGGCTTCGGGCCAGGACCCGGGGGTGGCCAAAAGGAGGCGATAACCTGGAAAATAAAACAAAACAAAACACCACCAACCGCAGGCATTAGGGAGAGCAGAGCGCGGTGCTCAGAGGCCATACAGGGCTAGTAACAGGATCTAACGTTTCCCGAGGCGACGGCGGCTCAGGCTCGTGTGGGGCTCCCTCCCAGCACTGTGCAATATGAATTTTTACCTGACTTCACTTTGTAGAGAAAAAACCCTTGAAGTTCAAAAGTCTAAAAAAGGGGCCGGGGAGGGCTCAGTGGAATAAGGCTTCCCTGGCAAGCTCAAGGGCCTGAATTCAATCCCTGCTTTCACACACACACACACACACACACACACACACACACACACACACACACACACACACACACACACAAAAAGGTCTAAAGATGGTTCCCAAGACTACCCAGGTAGCATGCAGATGATATTCCCAAACCCATCCTTTCCCATGGGGGAGAAGAAAAGTTTACAGAG
>PVKA01020495.1:0-40262 GCA_004027165.1 Ctenomys sociabilis | reverse complement strand
CATTCTCTGCTTCACATCCTACTACTTTCTGCAGCTACACAGGTGGCTGAGGCAGAAGGATCACAACAAATTTGAGGTCATTGTGGGAAGAAGACTCTTGTCTCAAATTTTAAGAAGAAGAGGCTGGGAATGTAGGTCTGTAGTAAAGAGTTTGCTTAGCACCATGAGCCTCTGGGATTTGCCATGATGACAGGTTTGTGAATACAGGAGTAAATAAATTCAGTGTGTCCTGCATTCACACTTAACAATTAAAAAAGAAAAACAAAAAGAATTCTGTAATCAAATATGTGGGGGATTTTACCACATGCCAATCAAACAATAAACTCTGCAGTGGATATCCCTTAATTCAATGTGTGTGGAACTTGGGGTCAGACCAGAGGGATGACTTGGCACTGAGGAACTTTGGAAGGCATTTCAGCTTTAGTATGATAGCAGGCTGGGGGACACTGAGGTCCAAATTGCCAGCCCTGTCTTGGAGTAAAACAGTTACTTATATAGGTTCTTAGGAGGAAGTACAAAAGACAGATAACAGGATATGCTACAGTTGGTTACATGTCTTGTCATATATGGTTAAGCAAAATTTATCCTAGGTAAACTAATTGGGATTACTATAGTATAACAAGGAGGTCCAGGTTATGGTAGCAAGAAGAATAAGTCATTGCCTAAGACTGAGCCAAGCTGTCCTTGATGTGATCTGTCTTTGAGAAACTCAAAAGCAAGTAAAACATTGCAGGGTGCACTCCTGGCTGAGCCACACTTCTCCTGAAGCTGGCATTGGAACGTTAAGGCCCAAATCGTTCAATTTTGCAGTTTTCTAACAGTGGGACAGGCTGCACTTCCCCGATCCATCCTTGTACAGTGTCAGAAATATGTTTTAAGCTTTCCTTTACATTTAAAATTGCCTCTACGAATTCAAATCTAACACCAGTTACTCTGTGAGAAAATCAAATCCCACAGGTCTAGAGCTAAGTCTAAGCCTGCCCTTCCCATTTGCTGAGGGCCTAGTAGTTTACCTGTGCTTTTAGATGTTTTCTGGTGCTTGATTTATTTTCCTTTAGACTTTATAACTTTCTTTCTTTACCCCTCTTTCTTTCTTTTTTGCCTTTTTAAAGTATCTTGCAATATTACCTAAGCTGCCTTCAAATTCTTGGGCAGGATTTATCGGCACCTCCACACCCTACCTTTATGTATTATTTTTGAGTGGTTTCCTAGTGATCATTTTGGGGATTACAAGTGTCAATTTATAACAACCTGGAGAGCTGAGTTCTTGCCACTTATCCACATAATATGACCTTGTCTCCCTGGTTCAAGTGAGTGGTTTGAGAGAGGTAGATGATGAAATTTGGACTTGGAACCAAAAGAAAGGCCAATTTCTAGGCACTACTAGGGATGGTAATCCCCATCCAGTGAAACAAACGGGTAAACTCCTGCACTGAGGGACATGGTGTATCAAGGGTCCACGGGAGTTACAGAGAAGTGTGAAACACAGTAAAGTGTTTTATGCTCAGTAAAGTGACAAGAGAGATAAACTGTGCAAAGGACAGCTCCTATTTTGTCCAAATCACAAGTTAGTTCCTAGAAGTCAGTGACAGATAGATCAAGATTCTCAAAAAGCTCATCAGCCTACAAAGATAGAAGGAAAATCAACAGCAGGAGAACCAATGTATTACACTAATAGCAATGCTACAGCCGAGGGCAGAGTGCTACAGGTGCCCAGAGGTCTTCTCTGCTAAACTCAGAGGGAAGATTTCCAGAAAAGAGGAGCCTCCCTACTTCTTGTAATAGTAACATAACTAACATCATTGGGAGATTGCTGTCTTTCTAAATTCTCTCTATAAAATGATGTGCTAAGTACAAATATAGTCCAATTTGTAGAAAACTAAGCTTCAATAAAGTTCAATGATTTTCTAACAGCCCTAAGTTCTGGAGTGGAGAGCTTGTGGAGTGCTAAAACACCAAGCAAAGGCTCTTTGGCCTCTGTTATTGCATTTGGCTTCATACCAATCAAGTACTCTACTTTAAAAATGAGCTGTACCAAAAATGCAAAGAATACCCATTAACATTCTTTTTTGTAACAGTATGACCATTACATTGTCCCATGCCCTTGACCTATGTCTTATTCAAGGATGACTTAACTCAGCAAGAAGAGAGAACACCTGGTCCTGTCCTCCTTGGCAGTCTCTTCACACACCTGCATGCCTTGCTCACATGTTTAGCTCAAGAACCCTTCTAAAGGCTCTGTGTCTTTCCCAGGGATGCCGTCCTGTCTTGGAACTCACCACTGATCGCTTGCAGTGCTGTGCTATCATTCCCAATAAACTTTCTTTTTGTTCTCCTTTCAGTAAATCCTTTTACCACCTGTGTCTGAGGAATCCCCATATTGACCTCAAAGTGATGTGCAAACTAGTATAATAGTTCATATTCTTACCAACAGTGTAGGAGGGTTCCTTTTTATTACAGTCTCATCAATATGCCATTCTTTAACTTCTTGATAATGGCCATTCTTTCTTGTATTGTTTTAATTTACATTTCTCTGATGGTCAGAGTGATGGTTTGTATCTAGATACTTCCCTAAAGCCTCATGATCTCATAGGTGGGCCTTTGCAGAGTTGGCTGGATCTAGGATATGCAATACTTGGATGAAGGTTGTGTGACACTGGACTAGCCCTTTAACTGATTTATGATAGTTCTGGGTGTGAATCATGGGAAGCCAACCCATGGGTGTGGGTGGCACCACCCAGAATTTTTGTATTCTGCTTGGGCTAAAAGGGAGAGGGAGGCTGCTGTGATGCTGTGGCTTGTTGCTTGCTGCCTCCTGCCTGCTCTTCTATGAACAGTTTCTCCTCTGCCATGCTACCCTGCCTTGAGACAAACTAATCACTAAAATTTTCACAAACTGTGAGTCAAAATAAACATTTTCTCCTTTAGCTTGTGAATGTTGGGTACTTGGTTTCAACAAGTAACTAAGCTGGAGATGCTGAGCACTTTTTCAAGAGATATTGAGCACTGATACTTTTCTTCTAAGTGTGTATCCATTTCACTTTCCTATTTCTTGGTTGCATCTTTTATTTTGGGTGATCTAATTCTTTTTGTGTCCTTTATATAGTCTAGATGTTAAAGTCCTCTGTGGAATAGCTGGAAAAAATTTTTCTCATTCTATAGGTTTTCTCTTCACTTTATTGATTCCTTTGATGTACAGGGACTCTTTAATTTGATCTAATCCCATTGGCATGTTCTCAAAAGAGCTCACAGACATCATATTACAGTCATACAATCATGCCAATGTTTTTGGCAGCACACTTCATAATAGCTAAATCCTGGAAGCAGCCTCTATGCACATCAATAAAGAAAATATGGTGTCTATATATGATGATATATTACTAGGAGACAAAGAAGGACAAATTTAAGACATTTGTAAGAAAATGGCATTCTTTTTATTTCCTTTATTAGATTGATTACTAGATATTTCATTTTTGGAGACAATATTGTGTAAAGTGTTGTTTTCCTAATTTCTCTCTTAGTGAGTTTGTTATTTGTGTACAGGAAAGCTATTGATTTTTGAGTGTTGACTTTCTATCCAGCTATACTACTGAATTTACTTATGAAGCATAGCAGTTTTTTTGTGAAGTCTATTGGGGTCTTCTATATAGAGTATTTTGCTACCTACAAATAATGATAATTTAAATTCTTTTTGTATTCTTAAACCTTTACTTCTTTCTCTTGTCTAATTACTCTGGGTAATGTTTCAAGAGCTATATTAAATAAGAAGGGTGATAGCGACCATTCTTGTCAGGTTCCTGATTTTAGAGTGAAAGCTTTCAGTTTTTGTTCATTTAGTAAGATGTTGGCCACTGATTTATCATAGATTGCTTTTATCATATTGAGATAAAAGACCATGTATTCTAATTGTATGTAGGGTTTTTATCAGGTGTAGGACTTGTCAAAAGCTTCTTCTGCAGGTATGGAGATGATCATGTGGTTTTTGCCCTTGGCTCTGTTAGTGTGATGTAGTCCATTTATTGATTTATGTATGTTGAAACATCCCTACAGCCCTATGATGAATCCCACTTGGTAATGGTATATAATCTCCTTGATGATTTGCTACATTCTGTTTGCCTATCTTATTGAGGGTTTTGCACCTATGCATGTTAGGAAGATTGATTTGAAGTTCTCTTAGTTGTATCCTTCTCTTGTTTTGGTATAAGGGTAATGTTTACTTGAGGGAATGAATTTGGGAATATTGCTTCCTTTTCAATTTCATTAAAGAGTTTGAGAAGTAGTGATGTTAAGTCCTCTGTACATTTCTTGTAGAATTCAACAGTGAATCCATCAGGGCCTGGGCTATTCTTTGTTGGTAGCGTTTTTTGTTTGTTTATTTGTTTTGGTTTTTTGTTTTGTTTGTTTTTTTGGCACTACTGGGGATTGAACTCAGGCCCTTGAGCTTGCCAGGGAAGAGCTTACTCCACTGAACCATCTCCCCGGCCCCTGTTTGTAGTTTTTTAATTATATCATTGATTTCATGGATTGATATTGGTTTATTCAGAATTTTTATGTATGCTTGATTTAGCTTTGGTAATTCATATGTATCTGGGGATCCATCAGTTTCTCCTCATTTTCCATCTTTTTCAAATATAAGTTCTTTTTTTTTATTTTAGAATACAAGTTCTTTTTTTTTGACAAAGAACAACAACTTTTTTAATACACCATTAATACTAATGATTAAAAATTATTGCATAGTCTTATGCATTTATCCTAAAACATTTTCTGAAAGTAATTATATAAAAGCAATCCTTTAAAATATGGATGGCCTTTACTACCTCGATCTTCTCTCTTTTTTTGTCTTTTCAGTACTTTTGTCCATTGTTTTCTCATTATCTCCTCTGCATTTTGGGCAATACCATTTCCCCTTTGGTTTATACGTAAGTGAAACACATGAAAAGTGAAACCATTCAATTGGACACTGTTCATTGTCACATCCTATCATTTTCCCATAAGACACTTGGTTACATAAGCAGTACGTAGGTTCATTGGGATCTATTGTAAACTCAACAGGTGAAGCTTCTCTTTCTTGTTTGGCCTTAGAGCGTTGCTTTTTAGATTTCTTTTCTTTAGGTGGCTGATCATCACAGTCTTCTATCCCATTTGTCATGTGACATAAATCACGGCTTTCACTGGTTCGCTGTCGACGGGGTCTTCTTGAAGATCTTTCTGGTTGGGTTGAGTCCATCTTTGCCTTATCTGAGGCTCGTTCACTTTCAGCAGGATCTTGGAGACACTGAATGCAACTCCATCTGTCTTGCTCGATTTTCTACCAATTCAAGCATTTGTGTAACAATCTGAAGTTTTTCATCTCTCAATTCTTGACTGTTTATCAATGCTCTCTGGAGATGCTGCTGTAGGCGTTTTTTCTGGTTTGAATCATCTTCTTTCTTATATTTTTCATAGACATCATCAATTTCCTTTAATGTTTCTTGATACTTGTTGTCCAGCTCTCGCAGCACGGACACGTTCCTCTGCATGTCGTGGGGCAGCGACTCTACACACTCGAGGTAGTCCTGCACGTAGCAGGTGAGCAGCCGGCTCCGCTCGCCCGTCAGGAGCGCGGCCGACGAGTACAGTTGCTGCTGCTGTTGCCCTAACATCCTGTCGCCGCTGCCGCCTCCGCATCCAGCAGCCACGCATGCAACAGCCGCGGCCGCCACCGCGGGGACACCGGCAGCTGCTCGGGAAGGCGCCGCGGAGTCCCGGATAGAATATAAGTTCTTAATTCTGCAAGGTGTGTTGTGATTTCTTCCTTTTCATTCTTAATTGCATGGATTTGAGTATGTTTTTTTTTTTTTTTCTTTTTTGCTAAGGTTAGATAGGGGTTTGTTGATTCTATTTAATATTTCAAAGAACCAATCCAGGGCCAGCAAGATAGCTCAGAGGACTAAGCGCCTACGCAGGCAAGTGCAGGGATCAGGGTTTCATCCCTGCCATGCAGACAAGTCCCTGAGTGCGCTGAGTGCACCACTCAGTCGGGGCATGGTGTGCATGCCTGTAATCCCAGCACCGGAGAGACTGAAAACAGGAGGATGGCTATGAATCCAAGTTGTGTGGTGAGACCATGTACCAAAAACATTGAAAAAAAAAAAAGAACCAATTCTTCAATTCATCCATTATTTGTATTGTTTTTTTGGTCTCCATTGCATTAATTTCTGCTCTGACCTTTGTGAGTTTTTTTTTTTTTTTCCCTTGGACAATCTTTGGATTTGGCCTTTTCTTCTTTTTCTAGATGCTTGAGGTTTAGCATTCAGTTGTTTGCTTGAATTTGTTCTGTTTTCCTGATATGTATATGCACTAGCATACATTCCCTTATACGATTGCTTTCACTGTCTCCCATAAATTCCAGTATGTTATATTGCCATTCACTGAATGTAGAAACTAATTTCTTCTTTATTTTCATTTGTGACCCAAGGTTGTTAAGGAGGGTGTTATTTAACTTCCATGTGTTTCCATTTAGTTTCTATGTATTTTCCATGTGTTTGCATTTACTTAAGCACGTTCTATGAGCTAGTGTGTGACCCATTTTGGAGAACGTCCCATGTGCATCTGAGAAGTATGTATGCTCTAATGTTTTGGGGTGGAACATTCTGTAGACATTTGCTAAGTCCATTTGTTCAAAAGTTTGGTTCAGTTCTAATATTTAGTTGTTAATTTTTTAGTTCAGTTATTCTGTCATTTTGTGTCAGTGGCATATTGAGATCCCCCAATACCACTGTAGTAGTGCTTATTTGATTTTTTATTTCCGTTAATATTTGTTCTATATAGCTGCGTGCACTGGTGTTTGTTGCTTTTATATTTATGATTGTTATCCCTTTCCATTGGATTGAGTCCTTTACAAAGATGTAGACCTTCTTTGTCTCTCTTAATCAGTCTTGGTTTGAAATCCAGTTTTTCTGCAAATAGAAGAACTACCCTTGCTTTTCTCTGGGTCCTTGTTTTTTTGAAAATTGTTTTCCATTCTTTGACTTTAAGTCTATGAGTATCTTTTCAATATGTTTCTTGTATGCAGCATAGTGTTAGATCTTGCTTCTTGATCCAGTCTGCCAGCCTATGTCTTTTGATTTTTGAACTGAGACAATTAACCTTGATAGTTATAGCTTATCTGTATTGATTTATCCTTGGCATGTTTTCCTGTTGCTGGCTCCTCCCCTCCCTTGTCTGTTTGATTGACCTACCTTGTGGAGTATTTCTGCTGGGGATTCATGGAGTTGTAGTTCTTGTTATCTTTTTCTAGGATGTTCTTCAAAATATTTTAGAGTGCTGGTTTGGTAGTCATGGATTTCCTCCAATGTTCTTTGTCATGAAAATATTTCATTTCTCCATCAGTTCTAAAAGATACTTTTGCAGGGTACATCAATCTCAGTTGAAGGCTTTCTCCTTAAGAGATTGAAATACTTCATGCTTTCCTTGTTTTGAGGGTTTGTGCTGAGAAGTCAGCTGTGATTCTGATGAGCTTTCCCTTGTGTGTGATTCATTTATTTTCCCTAATGGCTTTTAAGATTCTATTTTTGCACTGATTTTTTTTTTTTTTTTTTTTTTTTGTATTTTAGGGAAAGCTCTACAAGGTGTTCAGGGTCTTACTACAAGATTGGATTCATAGTGATCCACCTGTTTACAGCCTCCCAAGACCTGGAATTATAGGTGCATGCCACCATGCTCAGTCTCAATTGCCATCTCAATGCATCCTGGTGATGGAGCCAGCACAGCAAGCCCAGGGATTGAACCTCCAGCTGCTGTGTCATGAATTTTTGAATATTGATCATGATACACCTACTTATAGATTTTATTTTTATTGTGGCTATTTGTATTTCTACATGCCTCACTTATTCTATGTAAAATTCTTTTTCTCTACCAGCAAAGTTTTCTGCCATTGTTTCTGTTAACAGTTTTTATTTTAAATATGATTTGTGCTGTCTTCTGCTTTTTCATAAACTCCAATCAATCTCAAGTTATTTTCTTTGCCTCATCTAAAAGCTGCCGGATGATTTCTCATGGTCCCCTGCTATTAGTAAGAAAAAAATTTGTCCTCCATGATTGCTAATTGTAAGCCTGTCTTCTATATATGAGATGTGTCCTTGCATTAGCTGATTCTTCTGAAGAATAAGCAATACATTTTCAGTGGAATTTTATTCTCCTGCATATCTGCTTAAATTTGCTTCATGAATTTTATTTCTTTCATATGCTGAGCATTCATGACTTCTTTAATTTTGTTAAGTGCCTCTA
Source organism: Ctenomys sociabilis (assembly GCA_004027165.1). Classification (NCBI taxonomy): domain Eukaryota; kingdom Metazoa; phylum Chordata; class Mammalia; order Rodentia; family Ctenomyidae; genus Ctenomys; species Ctenomys sociabilis. The sequence continues at coordinate 31,994 of PVKA01020495.1, read as the reverse complement.
TTTTTTTTTAATCTGTATCTGCTCTAGATTCACTAAGCATGGTTTTCATTGTGGACACCATGTCTATATGTAGCTAAGAAATTATTTCTAACCTGATTTTTTACAGCCTTATTCAATTGCTTTCTTGTTACTGTTCAAGACAGGCCAGGTGAGGGGTTTTGATTAATCCACCTCAGTACCCCTGTGTTTGCCTTGATGAACAAGATACCTAGATGTGCATCTTATTTATTTATTTATTTAGTATTTAGGACAGGGTCTACAGGGTCTACAGGTTCTCAGTATGTAGATCAGACTCATAGAGATCCTCCTGTGTTCAGTCTCTCAAGCACTGGGATTATAGCCTAACACCACCACACCCAGTTTGTCTTTTTTTCACTGTACAATGATTTTTAGTTTTATTGTTTTTTTAATATTAATTTCACACCTAGTGTCAATCCTAGTCTCAGCATGTCTTGGGGGCAGGGTTGACCTGGCTTGTGGTGGTGGGGATTAAACTCTGGTCCTTGAGCTTGGCCTAAGCAGGTGATTTAATTTGCCGAGCTATCTGACTGGCCCATACTAGACATATTTTGAAGAATGATTCACTCTGCATGTGGACAGCACTATTACTGGCAGGGAAGATAAAGAACATCTCCATCATCTCACCAAGTCCTACTGGACAGTGCTGCATCAGAGGGGAAGTTCTGTAAAGGCAGCAGCCTCTGATGTTTTCATCAGGGCCGACTGTGCTCCCCAGCACAGGCTCCATGAGCTTGAGGTAGTCCCCAGGGTAAAGGGAGAGGGCTAAAAATAATGGTTTTAAAGCTTTGAAGCATTATTCATGGAGAAAGTATGAGGGATGGGCTGTCTTTAGGCACGTACACAGGGACTGTATTCTTCCAATGATATCATAGGGTCGAATTTTAAAATGTTAAACCAAAACACACAGAACTCAGATGGGCCGAAAACTCTTCTATACTCCAAAAAGGTAACCTTTATATTCAAAGAGTATCCCTGGGCCAGACACACCACATCATTTAGGAGCTTGTTAATAACATAAGGCAATATCCAGCCACATTTACTGTGGGAAATATGAATGAATTTTCCAGTATAAATTTCCAAATTTTATGTCATGCTATTCCTATCATGATCTGCCCCTCAGCTCTAACCTCTACCCTCTAAAAGCAGATGCTGACAGTAGAATCCTGTGTCAAGACTGCCATTAGCCACATTCTACAGAAAAGTGAGAAAAACCAGCAAATGGAGCAGAAGTGCTTTCTAAACTCAAGCTCAGGGCAAATACAGTTTGAAAACCAGAGCAACAGGCTGTTCACTTTCATTCTCTGTGCTAGCTTTCTGCTTGCTGTTGGGTTTGGATGGTTTGAGCCCAGGAATTGAGACCTGCTTGAACCACACAAGGAAACCTTGTTTCAAAACAAGAATAACATTTCTGTTAATACTGTCTATAAAAAGTTTAATTAGCACAATTGAAAGAAATACTTTATTTCTCTAAATGTAAGATACTGATTATCAAATGCCACATTATCACATCGTTATAAGGAAAAATTATCCATGCAAACTTGTTACGATGTCATATGATCATCAGGTCAGCGAAGTAGCTGAGTGGAGCAAGCACCTGCTTAAGCAAGCACAGGGAGCCAGGTTCCACCCCAGCAAACCACAATCTACACCAGACCCAGTCCCAGGAGTGCTGAGCTGGCAACCAAGTCCAGAAGTAGTGGTACATGCCTGTAATCCCAGAGCTGCGGAGACTGAAAACAGGAGGATCACTAGGAGGCTGAGCTGCACAGTGAGACCCTGTACCAAATACATTCCAAAAAAAGGCAAATGATCATTGATTGTTACACATACTTCTTTCACAGATTTTATCTGGGAAAAATGTATATTCCAGAATGGATCAAATGCTGCACATAAAACTATATTCTTTAGAGGGGTTAAACAATGATAATGCTAAATTTATATGCATTCATAAGCAGTAGCACATTCTTAATACAATTTATCAGTTTTTGATTTTACATTTCAGTTTGAAATACAGACTAGTTTCTTCTAGCAAGCTTAAAAGCAGATGGCTTTCTCATTTTTTAAATATTCTAAGTTTTATTTCTATGATCATAGCTCATGAGATGCACAAGGGTTACATGTGTCATCGTAGAGGCAGAAGGCACACATCTTAAGGTCAGGTCTCTTCACCTGTCCTATGTTCTCCTCACAGAAAGAAACAAATCAGTGTCATCAGCATTCTTCGTCCAAACTACACAAATGACTCACTTCATTAAATTGTGTGTCTAAATTCCCAAGACACTAGTCCGTAACACTATACTTCCCCAAACACAAGCAGCATATATGCATAACAATCCATATGCATAATATGCATAGAAAATCCATTCTACTCCCTTTTAATTTTGCTCTATTAGATAGCACCAATTTTTCAAGCTGAAGTACTTTCTTTGCATTCTCTCAAGAGTATAAAATATTATCTAATAAACTAATGAAGAATATTAATTGACTGCATCCTACCACCTAGTAGTTTATAAAAGTCTCTGGGAATTGGAGCACATGTAAACAATTTTCTGTAAATGGACATAAAAATTGTTATTCCCATTACATGCTAAAAATCTGCAGAAGGTCAGATCTGACTGGGCTACTTAGAAGGCACAGTTATTCTAGGGAACCAGAAAGTAATCCATTATTCTGTTAGTCTGCTTTTTACTAACCAGGTGCTCCAAGGAGGAATCACCAGTATTCATTGTAGAAAACTGAATGTCAAGCCAGTTAAGAAGAACTGGTTGAATACATTAACTCTCTGCCCCAACAAAATATTTCTACATGTGTGTATGGCAGCAGGTCGCATTGTATCATTCCTTTCAGCCACTGTAAAAATAGACTGTATTGCATTTTTCTGTATTGTCGTCTTCATCATTTTCCTCACAGTCATTTAGCTGAGGGTTGGAAAGGAGTCTTTCTAGTCCTTGCTCTTTCTGGTTCCTTCTTGCTGTGATCCACAGACAAGTTGGCTAATTTATACATCACAGGAAATAATATAGTAGTGAATATTGCTGACCCCAAATTCATGTACAGAAGGACTGGAAAATCCGGATACTGTCCTTGAAGACTTCCAATTACTGCAGGAATAGCCATGTTTCCCAGACAACCACCAATGACAAAAAAAGCTGCGGATTTCCCACTTATGGTCGTGTACTGCTCAAGCCAAGAAATACCACTGGGAAAGGTAGTGGCCATTGAGGCCCCATACACAGAACTCGCTATCCAGAGACAAAGCGGGCTCTTGTCAAAAAGCACCAGGAATAAAGATGAGAGCAGGCTGCCGATGTTGCTCAGCACAATCATGGTTCCAGGCTGCAAACACGTAGCAAAGAAGATCGCCAGGCCCCTGCAGGCTGCAAAGGTCCCCCAGAAGATGGAGTTCACCCCAGCTGCTTCGCTTTCCTCCATGCCAACGTGGGTGGTTGCAAATGAGAAAAGGTAAGAGCCATAGGTGATCTCAGCTCCAACATAAAAAAAGAACAACAAAAAAAGGAGGCAGAGCAGGGCCTTGTGATGCTTAGCTCTTCGAGATGCCTGAGCAGATGCTGTGGACTTTTCACGCCTTGAGATTTCTTTGAAAAACAGAGCAAAGAGGAAGACAGAAACTACAAAGATGTAAGTGCCGATAGAAGCATAAGCCCACAGTAAGTTTAAGTCATCAGGTACTGCGAACGGAAGGTCTGGCCTGGCTTCAAGTGATCGGTTGAGGCCTTGAGAGCGAAGGTCGGGCTCTGTGTCATTGTCAGCTGACACTGTTGTCCCCAGGGCCACTTTTGCCAAAAGAGGCATCAAAAATGCACCCAAGGCAAAACTGAAGTGTAAGGCTTGCAGGTGTGGGGCACCTTGGTCTCCCCATAGAGCCAAGATGAGGACATTGGCACCTACCAATGAAAGATGGGAAAGCGATTTAAGTTAAATATGAAATCATTAAAAAGAAAAGTTTATTACTGTCAAGAGAAGACGAGTGTCTTTTACATGCATGAGCATTATAATGTTCTCATTTATCAAATAATGTTCATTAGTCAATTCTGTGTTAAGGAATACTAACCCTCGCCTTCAAAGAATAACATGTTGTATGTATGCATGAAATTGCACAAGCTGATAAACTACCACCTTGTACAGCCAGCCATGTTGCAGAGCTAGCTATGTACATTCAAGTTGCTGGACATATGAACTTCTGCCTGTATATAAATATATATATTGCTCTGAAGTTAAGAAACTACAGCTAAAGTAATCAGGGACACGAGCTGTTGACATTCTATATTCCAGAGCAATAACGCTGCCAAACTTAGAGATTTCTAGACAGTTCTTCTTTTTATAGATAGTTCTTTTAATTGGCAAAATTTGCTACTTGGAGAAATCTTCAAACTGACTCCCAAGGTCCTGCTCAGTTTCCTTTCTTGCCTCAATATCCCCTTCCGTTGTTAGAACACCACATTACTTGTCTCTTTTATTTAAGCAGCTTGCTATCCACTCTTTGGGACTTTGGGGGCCTCATTACTTGTAATACAGAGATTATCAAAGACACTTCATAAAACAATGATAACAGCCAGACCTGGTGGCACAAGCCCATAATCCCAGCACACAGGACGATCGGCATGAGTTCTAGGCCAGCCTGAGCTACAAAGTGAGATCAAAACTAGTATGAACTACTTAGTGAGACACTGTCTCAGAAACAAACAACAAACAAAAAAATCAGAATAATTTTCCTAGATCTATTTAATTATAAATATATTAAATATATAAATTTAACAGGAAAAATTTTCTCATCTAATAGTGGCTATATTTCTAGATCTTATTATACTAAAAATTAGTTGAAAATTATAATTAAGGAATATTATTTACATATAAAGCATATGAAAAATCATGGTCAAGAACCTGAATACTCAGGACTCTACTATGACCTTTAGAAGAATACGAACACGTTTTAGTATGTGCACATACACGAAAACCTACAAGGTGAAAGGCCAAAGCATGAGGTCTTTCGCTGTCTTTTAAAAATCTAATATTTTCAGATAGACATGTAATATGACACTCAAAAATTAGCATGAAGTAAGACTAAGTATTTCTATGATTTATGAATAATATTACACAGAAGCAGACGCCAAAAAAAACCTGAATTTGGAAGTAATCTATGTAATATGTGTTTTGTGAAAAAACTATATTAAGTAGGTTTTCAAAGAATGATGGCACAATGCGAAGCTCCACTGTGCACAAACAGAAAGTGCTAAGAGAGAAAAGAAGACAGAAGGAAAACAAGCGCAGCACTGCTCTCCAGGGCCTCTCCTGCGCGCTCGGGCCTGGGGCACTCTCCATTGCATCGCTGCTGCTCTGCTTTCACCACTAACTAGTAATTTGAAACTTATTTTATGCCACCACACCAGCATTTTCCCTAATATTGCAATCATAAAATTCTCTCCTAAAATGAGAGCCAGCTCACCTGTGCTGGAATTACCCACAGGAGGGTCCTTCCTGTGCTGCTACTATAAATCGACCATCTTCCATTTGAACAAAATCCCTCACGGCCACCTCGTAGTGAGCTGCTCAAAATGAGGCGCTCTGACTGGCAAGAAGAGGAGGTGCCAGCAGGTGGCTCTCACTGGGCGACCCCTGAACAACTCAGTAAGTGCATGTCATTTCAAGAGGCAAGTGAGTTCAGTGTCGGCTCTCCTACTTCCCTGGGAGAAAGTCTGCATGCCCAGAGACAACCTGGGAGATTCACTGACCTGTATTCAGAACACCAGCTGCAGCTCCACTGACAGACATCGTGGCAATCAGTAATGCTGCCGTCTTGCAGAAAGGAACAACGTAAAGGCTACCTGCAGTGGCCAACACTGACAGCGCTGGGAAGAAAAGGTGACAGTCATCCACAAAAAGTGTTCAACAGGTAGGGGTGCAGCTCTGCAGTGCAGCAAGGGCCTTGCATGTTGTAGGCATGTTCTGTTCTGAGGAACACAAAACAGCCCCCATACTCCTGTAGAGTCATGCACAAAGTTAACAGCACAAAAACTGCCAAAAATGCATGGTAAGACCCAACTAAAACTGAGTAATCATGAGAAGATGACACTGGCGGCTTGTACAAGTAGTTTCAGCATATGAATCTCATATTAGTTTTATGGAATAAAATATATAAATTATGAACACTATCTTTACTTCTGCCCTAAGAACGATCAAGCCATGAATTATACTAAGAAAAGTTTTATAACAAGAAGAAACAGACCAAAAATTATTTACTTAAATGTTTCACATTTGTCTTAGTTTTCATTGTTGAGCCCAAACACCCAACACCCAGAGTTAAGGAGGAAAGGTTTATTGTAGCTCTGAGTTTGCAGCGCTTTCAGGTGGTCGCTGCCTGGTAGGGTGGCGTGGCAGAGGGGCGTCCCAGAGGAGAAACAGCTTTATGGTGGGCACAAGGCAGCAAAAGAGCAATCAGAGAACAGTGACCCTCTTTCTGTCCCTTTCATCCTACCCGTGATGCCACCCCTAGGGCAGGTAGCACTCACACCCAGGTGGGGCAGGCTTACCCCTAGCACGGCATTGTCAGCTCATCCTGGTATCACATCCTCAATCCCAGCATCATACAACCTAGATCCAGGCACCTCCAAAGCCCACCTATGCGGGTATCAGGCTTTGCGAGGTCATCTGGATACAAGCCACAACGTTTAAGCACCAAGAGGATATTTATGCGTGAGTTAATGTAAAAGGGGAAAAAGAAAATATGATCAGTATAATAGTTGGTGGCAGAAAATTATGAACTAGTTTCAGGAATAGGAGGGAAAATACAAGGAATATATTTTCCTAGTCCATTCTGGAAGTATTGTTTATTGCTTATGAGCAGTAAAGTATTCTCATTGGCTCCAAGGATGTTTTATCACATTAATTCTAAATTGTATTTTAAAATTTTTATTCATATTTTTTAAAAAGGGTGTTAAAAATGCTTTGCTAGCGATGTCCAGAGTGACGAAGGGTATTCCTGGGCATCCTTGACATGGGCCAGCGGGAACAAAAATGTAGCCCACATCAGACTGTACACTGTCTCTGGGCCATTTCATTTTCTTTTTTTTTTAATATAATTGTATTGAGAAACAAATAGCAATGAGTTTCAAAACTGATACTAGCACAGTTTCAATAATTAATACATTGCATATTGTTGTCTTAGTGGTTATTCACTGTACAAGACGCAGACATGATAGCCTGTCCACAAACACTATTAGAACAAATCTCTCTATTCACTGAATTAAAGAGAATGCAGCTGTATATCTATCCTATTTTGAATATACAGATACAAAATAAGCGACCCTTCATTTTCAGTACAGAGGCCACAGACCCTGCACAGCTCTTCCTTGTGGCTGTGGCCTGAGATCTGCCCTCTGCCCTCCTCGGCAGAGCTTGGAACCTCCAGTGTGTGGAAAGCTCTGGACCGCCCCGGCCCCAGCACCCCAGCACCCCTGTTTCCAGAGGGCCCAGCGTGGATGCCCTTCAGTGCCCAGGTTAGAGACAGCGTCAGCCATTCTGCAGGCTGGATTTTCATCTGCACAGCCTATTGTAAATACATTGACATTTACAGTCCCAAGAAAGAAAAAAATGACAGTTTTCTTACCTAAAAGTAAAATATGATTCATGTATTCAAAAAGAACGCCACCAACCATAGAGCCACACAACACTCCGGAGGCTGTACCCACAAAAATTAGAGAAAGATCACTGATATTTTGGTTTACATTTGTTGCCAAATCTTGAAACGTGGGTCCCAGTATACCGGTGCTCATTCCCTAAAATTTAAAAAGAAAAAAACCTTCTCACTTTGAACCATTAAAATGAGAAAGCAATTCTATACATATGGAACACTATTAACAATAAAATTTTACTAGGAAATGTATTAGAAAGAACCAAGGGTTCTGATTCATTTCCAGAGGAAATATGTTGGATTTTTTTTTTTTAAAGAAAACTGGGTCTAATGTTCTACGTTTCAAAAAAAAATTGATAATAATTACAGTGTTCTGTGCCAAGTGAAAGCAGCGTGCACTTGACCTCCGGTCCAAGCCACAGGTGTCTCGGACTAAGGATCATAGCGTGTACAAGACCACACAAAATCATTACAGCAGAAGAAGCTGAGTACTGGCTCTAAGCAGATTACTTTATGCCTTCAGGGGACTCAGAAAACCCAGCACATCAGAGGGGCTCACCCAGGGGCTGCAGTGAGAACTTTCTCCTCCTCTCCCCCATCCAGGCTGTAACTGGTTGGGGCTCAGGCTCTCTGAGATGCTAAGTAACCAGTGACTAGCTTCGAAGGTCTAACTCTTCTCATTCTGCAAACATCTAAAAATCAATAAATTTAGAAAGAAGAATTTGGTAAAAGGCACACATGGTCACAGAATGTGCTGAAAACAAAAAGAAAACTCAGAACTTAAGGTTCTGAAGCCTGGATTTGAACAGGATTGTGGGCAGAATAGAAGATGTTCCTGACTCTGGCAATTAACCATTTGTGTCATCAGGAAAAGCCACTTTCTTCTTTGGGGCGATTTCCCTCTTTGCAAAACTAAAACCTGCTTGAATTTGGTCAGTCCACCAAGAAGAAATTCCAAACAGCAGCTTTCAAGGCATCAATTTGGAACTCGAATTAGGTGGTCAGGGAAGCACTCAAATCCTGGGCAATCCACTGGAGCTCCAGAGCACCCAGGAGACAGAGGCTCTCTCACTGCCTTGGAAAGCGCCTCCGGGAGAGCAGTTTCACACTTGATGGTCCCCCATTGTGAGCAGAGCTGTGCCCGATTTCCAGAAGATGAAACTGAGGCCCAGACCAATTACTTAAGCCCCAGGATCGCTCCCTGTGCAGGGACCAGGAGCGACTCCAACCTGGAAAGTCAACACCCTTAGGCACAGTCTGCTGCTTACCAGCCCCAGGAAGACAGCATACAGGACCCCGCTGGTGAACCAGCGCAGCGCCCTCTCAGCCCGGGCTCTCGGCAAGGGACTCGCTGCTTCCTGGTGCGCTTTCTCCGCCGGGGCATCAGCCAGGAGAAGCCACTGTGCACCAGCAGCTGGGGTCCTGGGCCCGTGGAGGTCCAATTCCAGCTCCATCTTGGCGGCTCCAAGGTGTTCTCGCTCCTGTCATTTTCACCTCGGGGTTCCTGGTTTTTGGAATTGCGCCTGACCCCGCCTTTGGAGTCCTCACTGTCCCCAAGGTGCCAACTCATCAGGCTCCGCCCCCGACTGGCATGAGGAAGCACAGGTGCAGGCTGCAGGCGACCTATGCCCTCAAGGCTGGGCCCAGAACCAGAGGCCCAGGGAATACACCCCCATTCCCTGGGTTAGGAAATCGCCAGACTCCAGGGCAAAAAATGCAAGCTGAGAACTGCAGGGTGAAACCTTGAGGCCTGGGAATCCAAGCAGCCTGAAGTTGCGGCCTTTTGAAACTCTAAACTCCCTTCACTTCCTCCACAGTGTTTGTTGGCCCTCAGGATTAAGCTGTCAGGGTTAAATCTCAAGGATCCTCACACGGACAATGGCCCCATTCCTTCAGAAGAGGACTCAGTAGTACAGAATTGGGAATAACTTGTCTTAGGGCAGTTAGAGAATTGTATTGGTTACTTGGATTTTACTTTTATTTATTTATTTTTTTTTTGCGGAACCGGGGATTTTGAAGCAATTTTCTGTAAATTAGTAACAGGGTGCTCAAGACCACTCAATAGTTTAAAAATTACAGCCTTAAACCCTTATGTCTGAAAATTCCTCATAAGACTGATGAGTTCTTTTTATAACTGCCCTTAGGAAACAGAACCAAGTATTTGTGTAGATTAAAGGTTAATAACCTCAGAATGTGTTAAATTGTAGTAACCCACCTAAGTCAGAGTGATTCGTGTTGACTTCTATGCACCTGAGACAATCAGCCCCTATATAATAAATGGTAATGAAGCTTAGGCCTGACTGCCTGTTGATCTCTGTAGGAATGTGGCTAGTGATTATTGTTTTGTTAAAACTCAAAGACATTTCATCTGGATACTGTACTCAATCTATTATGAAGTTAACCTGTGAATTGTGCCTGTATGCATTGATAGGTTATATACAATTAATTTTAAAATTTGTATACGTGCTAAGTAAAGAGTAGTTTCTGTTTAAAAATCCTGTTTTCTGTCACTCATGGCGTTTCTGTCTTCTGTACTCTGTGAGTAGAATTTAGGAAGGACCAACATTTGGTATTAAAGGCTCATTTTTAAATACCCATTTTGGACTCTGGTGTGGCTTCTGTTTGAGAACCCATAACAGGAATCAGTAGAGCATGGGCAGTGTAACAATAGATAAACAAACTTGGGCTCGAATTGGCAGTTTCAAACATTTATAGACTCCAGTTCTTCCATATACTTCTAGAAGGCACTGATTTACCTGCTCACTGAATACAGCCATCGCAGCCAGGAAAGGGCACTTCTGTTGGCCATCGACCTGCCTACATTTGTTTGCATTCGCTCTTTACCCAAGTAGACCGCAGCCTCAAAATATAGTAGATTTTTTATCATGTATCTGAAATGTTCTCCCTCCCCCTCCACTGCAAAAATTTGTCTCCTTCCTACTAATTCCAATGTTCCAGCTTTATCTATTTAGTAAATAATTTCTTTCAGTTTACTGGAGACATGTCTCTTTCATCTACTTATAACTCTCCTTTTTCACTATTTTTCACCTTCTCTTCCTTTCTTCTTGCCTAGACAAAAGCTTTCTAGTGATTTCCAAATAATTTACACATTATAAAGTTTACTCTCGTTAAAATACAGCAGTTGCTGTGAGAAACTGCAAAAACAGCATTAGAGGCCCAGTCAGTCCTCAAGTCTGCCCATGTGAACCTCAGCCTATTGGCCCATCCCCCTGCACCCATGGAGCCTCTAGCCAGGAGCAACATAATCAAAGAAGGCCATGAAGCTACCTTATGCTCAAGGAAATCCATTACTGAAGTACAAGTGTTCCCAGCTTTCTCACGGAAATAACTAGAAAGGCATGTGTATCCTACACTATTACAGTTAGGAGTTTGAAATCCTTTACAAAAAGTGTGTGTCTTGAATATTTCATGGGGCTTCAGAAGCTCAAAGTAATGGACATAGAATAGGACATGAAAACAGTAACTTTTATTGCCTAAAACCAAGCTCATTTCCTCACTCTCAATAAACCGGGGTGGCTTCAGGGTATTCTGCACAGCATCCACTCCAGGCTGTCTCTGTGAGGAGCCTGAGCTTAGGTCAGGCCTCCTGTCTGTGAAGAGGTTAAATTACAACAAATTTAAAGATCAAACTGGGTTTTATTAGGGAGTCTGAGGTTGGGTCACATCTCATTTGGCAGGACAAATTGAGTTTGTGAGTTTGGATTAGTTGCCTAGAAGTGGTGGGCTTTGTGGGTGAAAAATGAACCCAAAGAAACAAAAGGCAAATCAATTTTTAGTGTTGAGTCTTAAATCCACCGTAAAGGTCTTGCTTACTCCTGTAACTGGGGCTCTCACTGACTGGCACCCTGTGCTTGGTCCATCAGTCTCTGTAATCATGAGATCAGAGATCATGTTTGATTTGCTCCCCAACCTATCCTGCACTGGTGCAAGGTGTGGCCTGTTATTGATAGAGAAGTGACCGCATAAATTATCCCAGGATTAGACATTTCCATGAGGTCTGGCAACCATGCTCATCACTGGAGCTATAACAGTTCTCAGAAAGGTGGTGGCTGAAGCCAGATTTCAGCAGACCAAGTGTAATCAAGGACAAGGGTCACTGTACACAGTGCAGAAGTCAATAAAGTAGTAGAATGGCTCAGTGACAGAGCACAGGCATTGGAGTCAGACAATTTAAATATGAATTTTTGGGCTCCATGTCTACTGACTATATGACTAGGGTGAAAAACTATGTAACAATATATCCTCCCATATAAAGCAATACTCAAATCATCTGCCTCATGGAACTTCTTATGGATTCAAGGAGTTGGTGAAAAACATCTAGACTGTAAAGGGAAGCTTAAGTATTACATTTATAAAGTTTACTCTCATTAAACTATAACAGTTGCTGTAAGAAACTACAAAAACAGCATCAGAGGCCCAGTCAGTCCTCAAGTCTGTCCATGTGAACCTCAGCCTATTGGCCCATCCCCCTGCACCCGTGGAGCCTCTAGCCAGGAGCAACATAATCAAAGAAGGCCATGAAGCTACCTTATGCTCAAGGAAATCCATGACTGAAGTGTAAGTGTTCTCAGCTTTCTCATGGAAATAACTAGAAAGGCATGTGTATCCTACACTATTACAGTTAGGAGTTTGAAATCCTTTCCATCTCTGCCCAGTTTCCTAGCAGGAGCCATGAGAGGCCAAGCTTTGTCCAGAGTCCCTGGCATGAGGCAAAGGTAAAGTAGGCGCCCGGCCCCGGGCAGAGTGCACAGGGCATTCAAACTCGATGTGGTAGCAGCCAAGGACACCTAGAGTTTCACTTATTATTCATTTAAGATAAAACAAGGAGTGTGTGATCAGTTCCTCTCAGCTTCCACTTAACCACTTCTTAAAAGTGTTTTTTCACAGCCAGGTATGGCTGTGCATGTGTGTAATCCCAGCTCCTGGGGATGCCTGGACAGGAGGATTGCAATTTCAAGGCAAGCAGGGGCAATTTAGCAACTCTGTCTTCAATTTTAACAGAATTTATTTTTAAAGTATGGGGATATATGTAATGATAGTTCTCTTCCTACCAGGCAAGAGATCCTCAGAGTTCCATCCCTAATTCTACCATCTAAACAATCAGTGAAACAACAGAATAAAACTTTTCCCAAGACATAAGGGTTAAGAAGAGCAGAGAAAAACTTTACACATTAATCACAGCTCCTCATGGATGCACCAACCCCAACTATCACCATTTTTGTCTTATAGAAGAAAGACACCCATGGTTGCTGCTGCCAAGCTTTTTGTTCTTTGGATTTGTAGAGAAAGAGAACAAGAGCAGAGCTCCATATCTACATAATGTATCGCTTGGAAAATCTTCCCTCTCTGAGACAGAAACGGATCTGTAATTACTTCCATTAGGAAATTATTACTAAGAAATATACTTACTAAGATATTCAGCTAGACACAGCTTCATTGGGAGATGGGGAAGCTTGGAAAGTACATCATAAATTCACGAGCAGCTGCAAGGCCAAAGACGTTATATGTCATTTGCAAAATAACTATGCAAAAATACTCCGGTTTTAGATATCCCTCTCAAAAATATGGGAATGTCTCACTAAAAATGTGAAATCTGAACATATTCTTGAGTAGTTTCTGGAAGACAGACTCGAAACTCATTTTTATATATCAAAGAAGATTCCAGCCAGCTCCAGGCCCTGCGTGTGCGTGGGACCGTCCAGGGACTGCCAGTACTTCATTCCAGCAGGCTCCAGGCCTGGTGTGTGAGTGAGGCAGCTCGGGGCCCTCTGGATCCTCACTCCAGCCAGTGCCCAGGCCTGGTGTGTGAGTGGAACTTACCCCATCAGACAGGCCCGGTGTGGAACCCTGTGGCAGAACTCTGCAGAGAGGCGACAGGCAAGACCCACCCAGCTCATCCAGGAGCACATCATGTTAGAGGGGCATAGCAGGTTCATTTGCAAGGGCTGCAGCGGGAAGAAGTGGAGCACAGCAGCCAGACCCAAGCCATACCCACCTGGGTGAGTTTTTTTGGTTCTCTTTCTCTCTCTCTCTCTCTCTCTCTCTTTTTTTTTTTTTTTTTTTTTTTTTTTTTGCAGAACTGGGAATTGAACTCAGGCCCTTGCACTTGCCAGGAGAGTGCTTATTCCACTGAGCCAGCTCCCTGGCCCCTCACCTAGATGAGTTTGAACTTGGTAGATCCAGACCTGGTGCTAAGGTAATAACTCTACCAAAGCTCTACACCAAAGGTCAGAAACATGCTATACAAAATGACAAAGAGAAACTACAAAATATATTCTCAGGCCTTGAGCTTACCCATAACAAATACAGGAAACAACAGCATAGAAGAACCTGGAAATCACACATCTGAAATCTCTGAAATAATAGCGTCACAAGTAAAGAAACAATTATAGAAAGTTATAGAGGAAATCAGATCAGAAATAATTTTTGAAGTAAAAAAAAAGAAATGATGACTATAATGAAAGAAGTACTAAGTGCTTCTAAAGAAGACACTGATAAAAAATAGAGGAAGATGGAAAAATGATGAAATCCTTGAATGAACAATATAGGAATGAAACAGAATGCATGAAGCAGATTCAAAGAGATATACAGGAAATTAAAATCTCAATCACAAGCTGGCAAAAGTGTATGAATGAAAGTGAAAACAGACTTTCAGACCTTGAAGACACCATTGCAGCTAGTGAAAAGGTAAGAAAAGATCTCTTAAAAACAATTAAGATGCAGGATTTCTGTAAGATGATGCAAAGATGAACAATGTAAGACTAATAGGCATCGGTGAGAAAGAAGGAGCCAATACAAATGCATATGAGCAGAAGTAATAGCAGAAAACCTCCCAAATATGACGAAACAATCTGACATTAATCAAGATCCCAAAAGTTCAGCACAGGAACAATATATTAAAAGCCACTAGAGAAAAGAAACAGATCATATTTAAAGGAAAACCCCTCAGAATAATGGCAGATTTCTCTTCACAAACCATCAAATCAAGATGAGCACGGAGGGGCTGGGGAGATGGTTCAGTGGAATAAGCACTTTGCTGGCAAGCGCAAGGGCCTGAGTTTAATCCCCGGTTCCACCAGAAATAAAAAAGAAGAAGAGCATGGAGCAAAGTACTTCAAATCTTGCAAGAAAAGCAAATTCCAACCCAGATTGATATACTCTGCAAAACTCTCTTTCAAGTTTAATGGAGAAGTGACAAAGAACAACCAAAGAACTTCATGCCTATAAAGCCAACCCTACACAGAGTACTAAAAGATATTCTAGAGAGGGATCAAAATGACCACAACTCCATGAATGAGAGGAGTTACCAAATAGGGCAAACAATTTAACACAGAAGAAAAAGACCACAGCAATCTTTCAATTATTCTTTTGTATACAGTAAACAATATTTCCATCAGCATACTCTACAAATGGACTTCTCCTGTACCCTATGAGTCATGGTTCTGTCTGGGTCTCAAGGGTGGATATTAAGTAAATAACAGTAGTTCAGTCCCACAAGTGACACCTGGCTACTAGGAAGCATCACGGACACTGTCCATGTCCACCACATACTAGAACTTTGTACAATATCCTACCCCCAAACTATTAGAAGGCTGGTCACATTTTTGCCATTTCAGTATTTGTGTTATGTTTTAATCTTGGTAATTCTATACTGTCATGAAAACTTTTTCTTAGTTGATATTTTTGTACAAACTAATCAGATACTATGTGAGTATTCTGAATTGATCACCAATTCATACATGATATACTACTTTCTGGCCTCTTAGTTGAATTCAAAATTTAAATTTAATTTTTAAATATTATTTTGAAATACTTTAACTTTGAAATAATTAATATTTAATTTTCTGAATACTCTTTAATTTTAATTTTTCTTTTTTGCAGTACCAGATATTGAACTCAGGACCTTGTAATTTTAATTTTTGTTTTATGATTTATACTGTTTCTTTGGCTTACAATCTACTTATAAAACATGGTATGATATTTTCTTCTAGTATTAGAAGCTTTAAAAACTGTATTTCCATTTTTTATTGGCTTTACATGAGTTTTTCCTTGTCTTTTACACACACACACACACACACACACACACACATCTATATGAAAAAAATATGTATATACCCTGATATAAGATTGATACTGTTTTGTGGGAATCTTCAATGACCTTTTAACTGGGCCCATCTAATATGATTATATTTTACATAGTCCTGCACAATTACCATTGTGAGAGCCCTTTATTCCTTATTCAGGACCATACAGCAACTTCTCTTGCCTTCTGGATTATGGTCTTTGCTATTTTCTATATGCTATGTCTGGAGGTATTGGAATATTTTGAGTTTGTATAACTGGAAATATTTTACTTTTAGTTTTCAAAGTTATGTTTGCTAAGCAGAAAATTCAATGAGGACAGATTTTTTTTTCAGTCCTTTGAATAAATAAGTCTAGTTTCTCACTCACTTGCTTTTTTTTCTAATGTGGAATAAGATGCTATTTCATTTTGTTCTCCCATAGTTAATATTGTTTCTATGTATATGTTTTTTCTGGACAGTTGTTTTACAAAAGTATTATCAATATGCTGCTGAAGAGACAAGATCTCAGAGGTCATATTACCATGATACAATCAATGCCTTTTTACATTTTCCCATGGGAAATGAGTTTTATTCCTTGGAATGAATGGGAGTTACACAGAAAGAGATATTCCAACCACATTTAAATGAAGTTGACTTTGTAGATTAGCAATTTGATCTCCTAGCATAACAACAGCTTGTTTTAAATCATTTATCTTAGTACTTAACTCTGAGTCTATGTGTCCTTGAGAAGTCCATAAGTGTTCTGTGTCCTTGTCCCACTGCTGCACAAAATGAACGGTTTGCACACCTTGGCGCAGCACTACCCCGGCTGTGGTGGTTGTTATTCCTAGAACTGTGGCTATCATGAGTTCAGTCATTCTTTTAGTTCTCTTCCTAACACCTCCAGCAAATGTCAGAACAGCGTCATGGAAAGGGAGTCTTGCCACGGGCAATGCAGTTGTATAGGAAGCCAAATTCTGGGCCTTGCCCTGAGAATATAGATGCTATCCCTGGAAAAATTTAGGCAGAAGTGACAACAAAGTCACCATAGAATAAACAAGTTGACACTATTTATCTCTCAAAATATTTGTTTTTGCTCATTTTCTAGGTT
Source organism: Ctenomys sociabilis (assembly GCA_004027165.1). NCBI lineage: Eukaryota > Metazoa > Chordata > Mammalia > Rodentia > Ctenomyidae > Ctenomys > Ctenomys sociabilis. The sequence goes on along the minus strand of PVKA01020495.1, from coordinate 15,130 downwards.
CTGTCAAGTTGGCACCCAAATCACTTCTCCAATATTTCTTTTTTCCAATGACAATTTGCAGCAGGTCTTGGGCATCTTTCGTGCCCCACGTTGTGCGCCACTTGTTGTATGTTATGGGTCAGTGCCGAAAGAAACGATGAGAAGACCTGATGAATAGAGCTTCAGAGATCTCCCTGAGATTAGTCTTTCTCCAAGTGAGCCTCTAAGGACATGTTATAATGATTCTTTTTCTTTACAACTAGTTCTGCACAATTTGAGTATCTTGGGATCATTTTATTCATTTTTCTTGTGCAAAAGGTTCATTTTTCTTGCAAATGTGCCATAATTTTAATTAAATTCAGAAATTAAAAAATACATACACATCAAAGAAATTAATGACACAAGAATCTCACCTTAATCATGATCAGTTTATATTTTATTCAAAAAGGACTTGTGGAAAGCCAGGTAAATAGTGAGTGCATTATATGCAGATGCAGTGTATCTATAAGGACACCCTGTTGTGAAAATCAAAACTTTTCAGAGAGACTCTGTAGAAGGATGGGCTTCAGAAGCCCAGGGCCTGCTGTACTTGGCAGGCTACAGAGCCTCAGTATTCATTAGGAGCTTCCTTGGGCTGAGCATCAGTGCATGTAACAGAACGCAAGAGACCTGCTCCTCTTGGCTTCTTGTTCAGAGAAGGTACAAAGAAAACCTTATGAAGCAGCGTGCTGTAACCAAGTTGTGCAATAGCCTAAAAAAATCCCTCTGATCAGCAGAGGGTACAGTGTTTTCATTGTCAAAGGCAATGATTCTCCAAGTGGGCTGACAATTACACTTAAACCATGATAGCTTAAAATGTCAATACACACACTTCCCTGCAGACCAAATTAATTGGTACTGAAGTACAAAGACAGGGCCTGGGTAGCAGTTTTAAAATACTGTCAGGTGATTCTAAGAGCAGCCAGGATTTGAAATACACACACACACACACACACACACACACACACACAAAGGCTTATCACCTTAGGACAAGAATATATCTTGCAGTCATCTTTTCCCTTTACTTCATGTTTCTCCTGAACCTTGCGGATTCTGCTTAATCAAAATGTCACTTTGCCCCACTGCACTATTACTGTGTACTTCCCATACCACAGTGAGGACAAAAGCACTTTGCACCCCAAGATAAAACAAAAATTGTAGAGTCATCCCCCTGATTGTGATCTAAAAATCCTTGAACATTTCCCACGAATCTCGGCTCTCTAGCAGAAGCAATATTGGCCATGGTTTTTGCTGTACTGTGTGTGGCATCTGTTGTGACCTTTATGAACGTGAGGATCAGGTGAGGCACTTGCTGTGTTTCTGTCATGTACAGATGAATGTAAACTCAGAAATCGTAGCACTTCTTGATATTTTTCTTTGAATACTGTGGTATTTTTACTTGGCAAGATTGGCCTGCTCTTGTTTTCCTTGAAGGTAAAGTTTTCCTTTTTGAAATGCTTGTGTCTGAGTCATCTTCCAACAAGCACCTCTGCAAAAGGGAAATTCACTTAGAGCTGGTTCAAGCATAACTGCTACCCTAATAGGACAGCTTACTTTTCTTGAAAAAGTCAAACAGTTCACTAACAAGTTTAACAGATTCTGTAAAAAGTTTATAAATTTCATGAAGTTTCTTCACCTATACCAGTTGCAAAAGGCAACCTATGTTGTCAGTCCAGTGTCTGCCAATCCAATTCTGCAGCATTAGCAGTAGTCACTAAGTGTAATACTATTCTTGTGTAGACACAACAGTGGAAGTTCCCTTTGGATGTTAACCCCCTCCACCCCAATCAGCTGGGGCAGGAGTACGGAAGTGACCACACCTGGAAGGGAGCAACAGCATCCAATCAAGTCAAGCCCACCTGTACGCTGATAATACTACTCTTCATAGTAGGCCTAACAGTGCCATGGGAGCCTACTTGTTCACCTGGATTCATTCTGAAATTCCTTCTAGGAGGGCTAGGAAGGTAGAATATTCACGTAGAGAGGCAGAGATGCCAGGAGAGCACCCTGGCTCAAGGTAGAAAATCTGCTAAATCTAGGCTATAAAAGGTCTCTTAGAAGTGGCATTTACTCAATGAAAACAGGAATCTTTAAGTGTCAGTCCATTGTGCTCCGGTACCTGACAAGGTGATTCACAGGGAACCTGCCAATAATAACTAGAGAACCGTCCAGAAGCAGCTGCCAGGCTCCTTCTCCAGTCTCCATCTTCAGTCCGCCTGCCTCCTCTCCAGCCTCCACCATGTCCATAAGGGTGACTCAGAAGTCCTACAAGGTGTCCACCTCCGCCCCCGGGCTGTCAGCAGCCTCTCCTACACCAGCGGGCCTGCTTCCCGAATCAGCTCCTCCAGCTTCTCCCGAGTGCGCAGTAGCGGCAGCTTCCGGGGCGACCTGGGGCCTGGTGGCTACGGCGGGGCTGGTGGTGTGGGGAGCGTCATGGCCGTCCAGGTGAACCAGGGCCTGCTGAACCCCCTGAATCTGGAGGTGGACCCCAACATCCAGGCAGTGCGTATTCAGGAGAAGGAGCAGATCAAGAACCTCAATAACAAGTTTGCCTCCTTCATAGACAAGGTTCGGTTTCTGAAGCAGCAGAATAAGATGCTGGAGACCAAGCAGAGCCTCCTGCAGCAGCAGAAGACATCCCAGAGTAACATGGACAACATGTTCAAAAGCTATATCAACAATCTCCGGCGGCAGCTGGACTCACTGGGTCAGGAGAAAATGAAGTTAAAGGCGGAGCTTGGCAACATGCTGGGGCTGATGGAGGACTTTAAGAATAAGTATGAAGATGAAATCAACAAGTGTACAGAGATGGAAAATGAATTTGTCCTCATCAAGAAGGATGTGGATGAAGCTTACATGAACGAGGTGGAGCTTGAGTCACGCCTAGAAGGGTTGACTGACGAGATCAACTTCCTCAGGCAGCTGTATGAAGAGGAGATACGTGAGCTGCAGTCTCAGATCTCGGACACATCTGTGGTGCTGTCCATGGACAACAGCCGCTCCCTGGACCTGGACGGCATCATCGCCGAGGTCAAGGCCCAGGACAAGGAGGTCACCAACTGCAGCTGGGTCGAGGTCGAGAGCATGTACCTGATCCAGTATGAAGAGTTGCAGACTCTGGCTGGCAAGCACGGGATGACCTCTGCTGCACGAAGTCCAAGATCTCTGAGATGAACCGCAGCATCAGCCGCCTCTAAACAGAGATTGAGGCCCTCAAAGGCCAGAGAGGATCCCTGGAGGCTGCCATTGCTGATGCTGAGCAGCGTGGGGAGATGGCCATTAAGGATGCCAGTGACAAGCTGGCCCAGCTGGAGGCCGCCCTGCAGAAGTCCAAGCAGGACATGGCCCGGCAGCTGCATGAGTACCAGGAGCTCATGAGTGTCAAGCTGGCCCTGGACATCGAGATTGCCACCTACTGCAAGCTGCTGGAGGGCGAGGAGAGCAGGCTGGAGGCCGGGCTGCAGAACTTGAGCATCCACACGAAGACCACCAGTGGCTATTCAGGAATGGTGAGCTCACCCTATGGGAGCCTCACAAGTCCTGGCTTTGGGAGCCTTCAAAGCCCTGGCTTCACCCACACCAAGTTCGCTGTGGTTGTGAAGAAGATTGAGACCTGCAATGGGAAGCTGGTGTCTGGGACCTCTGGTGTCCTGCCCATGTGAATGGGCCACGGCAGCCTCTCCAGCCTGCATCTCTCCCGAGGCTGCCCCAGGGGAGACAGCTATACAAGGGAGCATTGGGAGCAACAGACCCCCCTGAGGCTCACTGCCCAGGGTACCCCTTCTTGCCCATGCCTTTCACCAAAACCCAATTTAATTGTTTTTTTCCAAAATAAAGCCTGGTTTTGCCACCTGAAAAAAAAATAACTAAAGAAAACTCAAATTCCATGTGATCTGAGATACACTGTGGGATGATACTTCAGCTAAGACTCTATCAAAGTGTTTCTAGATATCTATTTTAAAAGAATGCTTCATGGTATCACTTACTTCAACCACCTCAAATTCATTTCATTCCATTATTGTGCATCTTCCCCTCATTCTCTCTCTCATATCCCAGAACTACAAGGCAAAGCTTTCTGGGCCTTGCTCTTTCTGGTTTCTTTCTGCTGCAATCCAGAGGCAAGGTGGCTAATTTATACATCATAGGAAATAATACAGCAGTAAATATTGCTCACCCCAAATTCATGTACAGAACTACTGGCAAATCTGGATATTTTCCTTGGAGAATGCCAGTTACTGCAGGAATAGCCATTTCTCCAACAGAACCAGCAACAACAAAGCCCCAGATTTTCCACTTATGGTCGTGTACTGCTCAAGCCAAGAAATACCACTGGGAAAGGTGGTGGCCACTGAGGCCCCATACATGGAACTTGCTGTCCAGAGACAAAGCGGGCTCTTGTCAAAAAGCACCAGAAATAAGCATGAGACCAGGCTGCCGATATTGCTCAGCACAATCATGGTTCCAGGCTGCAAACACGTAGCAAAGAAGATCGCCAGGCCCCTGCAGGCTGCAAAGGTTCCCCAGAAGATGGAGTTCACCCCAGCTGCTTCGCTTTCCTCCATGCCAACGTGGGTGGTTGCAAATGAGAAAATGTAAGCACTATATGTTACCTCAACTCCAATGTAAAAAAAAAGAACACAAAAAGGAGGCAGAGCAGGGCCTTGTGATGCTTAGCTCTTTGAGCTCCCTGAGCAGATGCTGTTGATTTTTTTTGTACCTTTAGCTTTTCTTGAAAAAAACAGAACAAACAAGAAGACAGAAACTACAAGCATGTAAGTACTGACAGAAGCATATGTCCACAGAAAGTTCAAGTCATCAGGTGCTGAGAACAGAAGGTCTGGGTTGGCCTCAAGTGATCAGTTGAAGCTTGGAGGGTGAACACCAGGCTCTGTGTGGTGGCTGCCACTGTTTTCTTCGCCCCCAGGGTCACTTTTGCCAAAAGAGGCATCAAAAATGCATCCAAGGCAAAACTGAAAAGTAAGGCTTGCATGTGTGGGACTCCGTTGTCTCCCCATAGAGCCAAGATAAGGATATTCCCACCTACCAATCAAAGATACAGAAAATGATTTAAGCTACGTATTGTAGATTAGTTTTTTAGGAAATTAAAAAGAAAAAAGGTTCACTACCATTAGATGGAGAAGACTATATTGCATGGCAGAAGCTTTGGGACATTCTCAACCAGCAAACACTGATCCTGATTCAGTCTTTGTTTAAGCAACTCTAACCCATTGGCACCTGAAAAAGTTTTAGTATAATACTTCCTATCACTGTACATAGAATTGCACTAGGGGCAAACCACTGCCTCTGAGAGCTACATAACTCAGCCACAGATTTGTATAGAATAGTGCTAAAATCAGCCTGGGGCATATTATTTATAGAACTATTTATCTGTAAATCTTTCACACGTTTTAAGGCAAACTTTAATCACCAAACAGTGGCCAAATTTACAAAGCTTTCTGTACTTGGGAATGATAATCACATCAAACATGTTTTATAAACATAGATGATAGATAGATACATAGATAGATAGACTCACAGATATAGTTACATGCAATAGGAAGGAAGCAGAATACTTCCGGACATTGTTGTGTCCCTTAAAGAACACAAAAATACCTTTTAGTATTTGCACCTACATTGTCTAAACACTTCCAAGATGTTATTTTAAAAAAATCGCATATTTCCAGAAAACATATTTGCATCCTGTAAATTTACCACCAATATGAATGGAAGTATAAACCATTTCTGCAATCCATCAATTAATTTTAGAGCATGCAAGGGCAGATGAAAGGTGGCTTTCATAGTAAGCCAATATCACATATGTTATAAAGGAGGTCTTCAAAGAGGTGATGATGGACACTCTTCTGCAATGGGGAAAACTCTGGAGTGAAAAAAGAACAGGAAAAGAAAGTAGTGCACAGCACAAGTTTCTCTTAGCTCAATAACTAGGGTACATTTTAAATTGGATGACTATCTCTTTGCTTTTAGAGTCAACAAGTGGGGCCAGCGAGATAGCCCAGTGTACTAAGAGCCTGCTTAGGCAAGCGCAGAAACTGGGGTTTGATCCCCGGCACCACATGCCCTACCGGCCCTGCCCACCAGGAGCTCTGAGCCAGCCACCAAGACCAGGCATGGTGGCACATGCTTGTATTCCTAGCGCTGGGAGGCTACAATCAGTAGAGTCACTACGAGTTTGAACTGTGTAGTGAGACCCTTTAACAAATACATTAAAAGAAAAAGAGCTAAGTATTTGTATTAAACTACCAATTTTTATATTAAACTATCAATATTTTCCTACATTACAATGACAAAAGTCTCTTCTGAAATGACAATCTGTTCAGTGTACTGTACTTACACAGTGGATGGGGGGTCCTTCTCTGCTTAGAGGGTTGCTTTGACCAGGTGACACCATTCCCAACTCAGTCAGTCCATGTCATTTCAAGAGCATTGCAAATGACAGTCCGATACATCATGCTATAATTGTCATAGCAGTACTGTCCTGATCCCAGAGATGACACTGGAGAAAGTCACTAATCTGTATCCATAGTGCCATAGGAAATACCAAAGACAGACATCATGACAATCAGGAATACTACTTACTCTCTAGCAAAAAGGAATGAGATAAAGACCAGTTGCGGCAGCCAACAGTGACACCCCTGGGAAGAAGGGCAATAAACTCAACTGTACAAAGCAGTATTCATGAAGAGCCATGTATCAAGTTAACATCATAAAACCTTCCACAATTACAAAATAAGCCCGAATTAAAACAAAGTTATCTTGAGGAGATGGGACTTGGAGATTCTATAAGTGGTTATTTTACCTAAATCTTCTATGATTGTTGTGAACTATAAATATGAATTACTATGACATGAAAATAATGTTTGTGCTACTAATAATCACACTGTCAGTTATATCAGAAAGCAAAGTGTCACAGGAAAGGACAATAGGCAAAACTTATTTACTTAAATATTTCACACATATAGCCTCTTAAGGGAATTTTAGATCTGAGTTATCAATGTAAAAAGATGAAAGGAATATAATTGCTGTGGTATTTTGCAGTAAAACTTTAAATAAATCAGTTTGGGAAATTTTGAGGCAGACATATATTGTTGGGCTGGAGAAGTAGCTCAGTTGTGGACTGCTTGAGTAGCAAGAAAATTAGGGTTCAATCCCTTATATAGTAAAAAAGTTAATTATATTATTTCAATTAACTTTGGGAGCAAGAGACTAATTATTTATCAGCAATACATTTTTCCCCATTGCTTTGAAAGGATTATACCATGTTAATCCATGAACCTAAATTTTCTTTAAACATGTCAATGCACTCAATAAATGTATGTTAAAAGCTCTGCCATCTATATCCAGGAGGACAGAGGGCTCTCTGCAGTCATCACGGGAATGGGATCGCAGAGATAAAAGGTAGCCGATATCAGTCCCTCAGGAAGTCCCACCATTCTGGACTCCTTCAGGTTTAACCCAGAGGCCATGCAGCCCACGGAGGTTCCAGGTGCTACTTCTGATCTTTGTGCCCCCAGCAGATCTGCCTTTCACCTTCACAAGCAGACTTTGGGTCACCTACTGTGTGACTCTGAAATGGCATCCAGAAGGGCCCAGCGCAGATTTCCCTTCATTGCCAAGGTGAGAGACAGCAGGGGCCCAGCTCCATGGAAGACACTTAACACTCCACATTTCCCTAGCCAACCATTCTGCAGGCTACTGTTTCTCATATAGACTGTCAAGGGGAAAACTCAATAAAAGTCAATGGGGAGGAGAAATTGCTGTTTACTTACCTAACAGTAAAAAGTGATTAATACAGTCAAAGAAAATTCCACCCATCACAGAGCCACCCAAATATCCCAAGAAAGACTGCTCATATTTTGGTTCACATTTCTTGTCAAATCTTGAAATGTAGGTCCCACGATAACAATAGTTATTGCCTGAAATTTGAAAAGACCTTTTATTTACAAACAAGTAATACACATCTAATTTATGTCCACTATAAAAAAATGGGCAGTGGGTTAATGCATTACAATAAATTACTCTAATGCTGCAAGTAAGTAAAATTATACAATAACAATTCAAGTATTGTTTGAGCCACAGGTCCTTACTGCTTCTCTTTCAAAACTCTCAATTTTAAAAAACTCTCTTAATTCTTGTGGTATTGGGTTGCATGTTATTTCCTATTTGAGTAATATTGTAAAATACCATTCTATGTTAAAAGGTAACAAGCTTGGGATGTAATTTAGTGGCAGAACAATTGCCTAGCATGCCTGGAACAACTCAGTATGATCCCTGATAAAGAAAGAACAAAGTAAATCTATATGACTTCATGCCTGCTAGCCACATACTCTGTCACTAAGACACATAACTAACATTCTAGCAACCTTAGGGGGTTTCAAACCTGTGATTCCCCTGCTTCAGCCTCTTGAGTAGCTGGGATTACAGGAGTGTACCACCACACCTGACCAGGATCCTATACTTTGATATGTATCTTTGTGATACCATAAAAACCTAGAAGCCAAAAATTTAATTGTCAAAATAGTCTCATTTTTGCTCCTTTTAAAACAGCAGTATTTTTGGTGCATTTGGAGTCTTTTCTCTGAACTACAAGTGCACAATGTACAGGAAATAAACAATTTAAATACTTTTAAGACTATATTTTTCTTCAAAAAATCCTTAGCCCATCAGGAGTACAGTTTATAAGGCTTTCTTAGAAAGCTCTATATGCAACATACAGAATAACTTCTAAAATAAATTTTTACTCAGTCATGTATAGTGATAAATTGAACTTGATCTAATCTATCTCCATCTGTATCACAAAGTATCCTAACTTCATATGTCAAACGCAACCTAACTCTAGTATCTTCTTACAGCAAATGACTAAGTTTTGGCCAAACATGTCAACAAATCCTTCAACCAGTCGCAGACTGCACAATTCAGAGACTGGTCTAAGTAAGGCAAATACTGAGCTGCAACTAATCAGGCTGTTTCTGTATGTAGCTTCCTTTTTCTCTATTTCTGTTTAGAGAACATGCTAGGTGTTCTCTAAACCTTCATTGGTTCATGTTTTCTAACTTGTTCAGAGAAACTAGTGTCTTAATCCCTGGAGACTGATACAAGAATGCCCCATACACACATTCTAGGTTAGCATAGCTACTGTTACTGTATCACCCTTTCTTTGTAAGAAAACATGTATAAAACCAGAAAATAGGCATCAATATGGTTTGTGTCTAGATGTCCCTGAAAAGCCTCATGCAGCCTGGGATGGGGCTTTTCAGAGGCGGCTGTTGAGAGTGTGTGATGCTGGGATTAAGGGTGTGTGACTGGTCACTCCACTGATTGGTTTGGCATAGTTCTGGCTAGAATTAAGGCTGTGAGTACTACACCTGCCTGGGATGGGTGTTGTGCATACAGTATAGGAGACAGAAAGAGGCTTGTCTGCTTGCTCCCTTGCAACATGAACTGTTCTCTGTGACACCTTTCTGCCAAGCGCCCCGGCCTCAGAACCAGGCAACAATGGACTGAAACCAACTACACACTGTCAGACAAACAAACTTTTCCCCCTTTAACAGTGGATGTTGGGTATTTTGTTTCAGCAGAAAAGTAAGACAGGCATGGAAGGAGCCAAGCGGATATTATCCATCTGTAGGTGTCCATATGATCAAAGAGGTACTAGAAGTGATATTTTTCTAGCTCTTTTGATATTACCAATTTGAATTGTAAAACATCTCTGCTAAATTGGACTACTGGCCAGCAGTGTATGGGAAAATGTGAAGGATTACCTCACATGGCATAGGAATCAATGAGTCTGTGTTTTGCCACAGTAATTTCCTATACTTAACCTTATCTTTATTAGGTTTGTGATCACTAAGAAAACTGAGTCCTGTTGAAAGAGCTAAGGTTGGGCTTGGAAGACAGCATAGCAGCATAAGCACCTGCCTTCAAGCACAAGGTCCCAAGGACCACATGCTGTGCTGACCCTAGAAGTGGGCATGGTAGTGCTTGCCTATGATCTCAAAGCTGGGGATGCTGAGATAGGAGGATCACTATGAGTCTGAACTGTGCAGTGAGAGAGTGTATCTATAAAAAGGAGCTAAGGTTATTCAAGAATTCTATAATTCTTATTTGCCTTAGAAGTATTAGTATCACTCAGACACACACACACAGACACACACATGCATACACACACACATATACTAAACTGTGATCTTGTTTTGATGGAGTGTTTTAAATCCTTGATGCTTTGGGGAGCCTTTCAAAACCAAATTCTAATTCTACATTGAATCTTTTCTTGACCTTGAATTAATTTTTGGATTTCCTGGACAAAAGAAATCTCCTTACAAAGAGAGAAGGGGGTGAGAGGGAGAGAGAGAAAGAGATTGTCAAACAACAAGCAGTGCCAAAGTTTCTTTCAGTTGTATTTGTAAAAATGTGTTATTACTATGTGTTTAAAATGGTATGTAAGACAAAGAAATCCAATACTAGTGTAACACAATCAGTCAGAATGCTAGGTTATTAACTTAAAATGTTTGCCTCAAAGCCTAGGTATGGCGGCGCACTCCTATATAATCCTAGCACTTGGGAACATGATGCCAAAGGATCTCTGCCAGTTCAAGGCCATCCTAGGCTACAGTGTGAGGTCAAGGCCATACTAAACTACCTAGTGAGGCCCTGTCTCAGAAAGACAAAACCCTCCAAAAAATACTTGCCTCAGAAATCGCCTTGGGTAGGGGAGATACCTTGGCAGTTGTAGAGCCTGCCTGGAAAGTGCAAGGACCCTGGTTCAATCCCTGGTTCCTCATACCCTATGATCCCCTGAAACAGCACGGTGGCACACACCTGTAACCCCAGTGCTGGGAGGGCTGAGACAAGAGGATCACTACAAATATAAGCTGCATCACAAGATCTTGTACCAAATAAGTAAATAGTTTTTCTTAAATGACCATTTTCTGGTCAACTGTATCACACTATAAACATTTCTCATATCTTAATGAAGGGCTGCTTAAAAATACTCATTGCAGTCAATTGTTTAATCTGCTATTTTTCTGACTACCAGTTGGTCTTCTGAACATTGAGCAAGTGGTGTGTGCCTGTAACCCCAGCACTCGGAAATCTGAGACACGAGGAGCACCACAAGTTCAGGGCCAGCGTGGACCACATAATGAATTCAAGGTCAGCTCAAACTACACAGTGAGGCCCTATCTGTCTGTCTATCTATCCACCTATGTGCCTGCCTACCTACCTACCTACCTATCTACCTACCTATGAATGAATGAATGGACACTACGTATTTCCCACTTAAGTACCTACTCTCTGATTTTGCAGGCATTTTTCCATGCAGAAAGTGTTATATTATAACATTAGCTATAGTCATTTAAAAAGTATTCTATTATGGGACATTCCTATAGCAATCACTGGTGACAGTTTCACTGCACAAATTGTTGAATAGTTAAATGGTGTATCTGTCTTATTTAAAACAATGGTGTATTAAGCAAAGCTAACTGAATCAATTGGAATACCTTAATCAAGGTGCTAATTTTTCTTTTAAATATATGTATTTGGTACAGGGTCTTGCAATGCAGCTTGGACATTTAGTGACCCTGCTGTTTCAGGCCCCTCCCCAAGTGCTGGGATTACAGGCATGTGTCATGACACCTGATTTTGGTGGTCTGGCTAGCTCAGCAGACCCAGGGTGGGGCTGGCATGGTATGTGGCACCAGGGATCAAACCCAGATCATTGAACTTGCCAAGCAGGTGCTTAGACTGCTGAACTATCTTCCTGGTCCCAAGGTGCTAAACTTAGTGGCAATTGAACTCATTCTCACTGGAGAACACTGATTCCTGATGAAATATTTGTTGGAAGCCCTCAATAATAGAATTGCATAAATCTCTCACTTTCATCAACTCAGTATTGCGAACCTTGAGTACACTATGCTAAAGTATATTTACACTAGGTACAAGAAGTACTTCATGGGCTTAGACCACCGTAACTCAGTGGTTTAAGCACCCACGAGGTGAGTGCAAGGTCCTGGGTTTGATCCCTGGTACTGCATGCTGTGCTGGCTCTGAACAGGGTGTGCAAAACCTGCCACCAAGACAGGGTGTGGTTGTGCATACCTATAATCCAATGCTGAGGAGGCGAACACAGGAGAATCACTAGGAGTCCGAGCTGTGTAGTTAGACCCTGAATAAAATACATAAGATTAAACAAAAACAAAAACAAAATAGCATTTAATGTCCCATCAACTGATGACAACCAGAACTTTCATGATCCAGATCATTAAGCATGGGTCTTTGGGAAACACCACCAGGACGACTGCCCTTGGCACTTCTGGAAAAGACAATGCACTTTTTTCTGTGACAAATGTCAGGATACTGAGTCTTAGATCTACACCTCACAGCTCACATCTCAAGAGGGCCCTGCCAGTTTCCTGAAACGGTAAACTTGTTGGGACCTCGAGGTAAAGCTGACCAGAGAGGTTTCTCTCCAGAAGCAGATGACATCATAGATGTGGAAAGCTTTCCTAAGGTCGGAGATCAAGAGTTCTCTGCCTTTGTGAGTCTCACTTTCTCTCCCTTTCCAACCACTATAGTACTTGCTGCCCTAATTCTTTCCATACAGGAAGACCTATGAGACTCTATGTGTGAATGACACTAGCAAAGGCTGATTTTATAGGAAGAAACCAAAGCAAGTGTGATTTCTGGGCTAATGCCCCCAAATCTGGGAAAATTTCTCTATAGTCAAGGACCCTCGGCTCAGTGGAATAAGCACTTTCCTGGCAAGCGCAAGGGCCTGAGTTCAATCCCCAGTTCCACCAACAAAAAAAGGTAAGAACCCTCCATATTTCCATTGAGTTCCTTAGAACATTCTGCAGGAAAGAGAGGGCAGAAAGCTTTTCTCAGTATTCTAAAAATCACTGCTCCTTGCTTTTTTTACATTTGTGCAAAGTCTGGAAGTAGTACTTTGCATTTTTCTAACCAGAACAATCATCACCAAATACAGATAATTTGTTATGTCTGAAAGAGTAAAATGCATGTATAAAAGAGCTGGTGAGTCTTATGTGGGTAATTCCACTAGGCCAAAAAGAAAAATGAAAGAAAAAAGTTAATAATACTGGTATTTCTCTAGATGCTCACATGGAATCATTAAGGAAGGTTCTCAAGGAAGAGAATCACATGTGTTCCTGGGGGCAGAGAGCAGTTTCCAGGCATTCTGAATGACAGAGAGCAGGCCGGGGTATTCCAAGGCTTTATATCATCTTTTATTTTAATGGGTCTCCTGGTTCCTGTGTTACCAGCCCACCTTTAGATATTGCCTAAGCTTTGGATGGTTTGATTTTGATCAGTTTGGTTCACAGAAACACCTGTTAAGGAGTGTACTTCAGTTTCTTGGAAGCATTGATAACAAGATATAAGTAAAGTAGTATCTCATGAGAGACACTCTAAAATCTCTGTTGTGTAATATGTCTCACCATTAATGTTTCTATGAAAACATCCTTTGTCATCAAGTGGTCAACAAAATAATGAGGCATCAACAATCATTGGTCTCTTGTTACTGTCAACTGTGAATTCTATAAACTGAGCAAACCAGTCAGTTATGTTAGTGACAGAAAGTGCTGTCTGTGCTCAAGTCTTCAGTCAGCTTCCTAAAATTCACAGGTTAGGGGCTAGGGATGCAGCTCAGTAACTAAGTGCCTGCCTGGGAAGCACAAGATCCTGCAATTAATTCCTGATACTGCAAAACAACAACAACAATAATAACAATAATTCATTGATAGCCATTGCAGTACATTGAGCTCCACAGGGACAAGTGAAAGCCAGATGGGCACTGGGCGACTCTGTACCTCACTGAGGAAAACAAGTAAACATGGGCAAAGGAGATCCTAAGAAGCTGAGAAGCAAGATGTCATCATATGCATTGTGCAAACCTGCCAAGAGGAGCACAAGAAGAAGCACCAGATGCTTCTGTTAACTTCTCAGAGTTTTCTAAGAAGTGCTCAGACAGGTGGAAGACCATGTCTGCTAAAGAAAAAGGAAAACTGGAAAATATGGCAAAAGCCCACAAGGCTTGTTATGAAAACTTATAATCCTCCTAAAGGAGAAACAAACAGAAGTTCAAGGACCCCAATGCACCCAGGAGGCCTCCTTCAGCCTTCTTCTTGTTCTTTTCTCAGTATCGCCCAAAATCAAATGAGAACGCCTGGCCTCTCCATTGGTGATGTCTTAGAGAAACTTGGAGAAATGTGGAATAATAACACTGCAGCAGAAGACAACCAGGCATATGAGAAGGAAGCTCCTGAGCTGAAGGAAAAGTATGAAAAGGACATCGCTGCCTACTAGGCTAAGGAAAACCTGATGCAGCAAAAAAGGGACTCATCAAGGCTAAAAAAAAAAGCAAGAAAGCTTGCTCCATCCCGCCCGCCCCCGCCCGCCCCCGCCCAGCCCCTGAGACCGGCCAGAGACAGGGTGGCCAACTCCGCCATCCTGCTCCATCCCGCCTGCCCCCGCCCAGCCCCTGAGACCGGCCAGAGACAGTGGCTGACTCCAGCGGCCTCCTGGATCCCGCGCCAAGCTCTCCCAGTGAGAGCGAATTTACAGGACTCACCAGGATTCCCAGATCAGTGAGAGTGTGGTGAGTCTGAGGGAGAGCCTTTGGCTTCTTCCCACACGCACTTCGCGGATCCCTGTCCCCAACCCCTCCAAGCCAGTGACTGGTCTGAAACTTCAGGACCCACTCACCAACACCTCCCCGGATCCCCTGACCTAAAGCCCACTGATTGAGTGGGAATTTCCCCGATTCTCTGGGCATCAAAGGTCAGTGAGTGTAGAACCTCAGGCCCGTCGTGCCTGAGATACATTTCCCAGGGATTAAGCTGCCCGTCACCTCCCGTGGCCGGGTGACAGCTCCAGGCACATTGTACCAGAGAAACACTTCCAGGTGATTACTGGTCCCACCCCACAGCCCCAGACCCAGTGCAGGTCAGCCTGGAGTGAGAACTCCTAGCCTGCCACACCGGAGGGACATTTCTCAGCAATCCACGGTCCCACGCTACGGACCGAAACCCAGCACAGCCTGGCCTATGAGTGAGGGCTCCAGGCCCACTGCACCAGAGGG
>PVKA01020494.1:26339-40351 GCA_004027165.1 Ctenomys sociabilis | reverse complement strand
CGGGCCATGGGGGTGGGGGACAGGTAATCCCTGGGAAATGTCTCTCAGGCACAGCGGGCCTGGAGATTTACACTCACTGAACTTTGATGCCCAGAGAATCGGGGAAATTCCACTTGATCAGCGGGCTGTAGGGAAGGGGGTCCGGGGAGGTGTTGGTGCGTGGGTCCTGAGGTTTCAGGCCAGTCACTGGCTTGGAGGGCTTAGGGGCAGGGATCGGGTAGCATGCGTGGGAAGAAGCCAATGGCTCTCCCTCAGACTCACCACACTCTCACTGATCTGGGAAGCCTGGTGAGTCGTGCAAATTCCCACTCGCTGGGAGAACTTGGGGCGGGATCCAGGAGGCCGCTGGAGTCAGCAGCTGTCTCAGGCTGGTCTCTGGGGCTGGGCGGTTGTGGGCGGGATCGAGGAGGCTGCTGGAGTTGGCCTTGCTGTCTTGGGCTCTTCTCCCAGGTTCTCTTTTTCTGTATTTTAGCAAATGGTCTACAGGGTGCTTGGGGTGTCAATACTAGATGAAACTTGTAGTGATATATCTGTTTACTGACTCCCATGAGTTGGGATTACAGGCATGCATAACCACGCCAGTCTCTCTTTGAATGTTATCTTAAAGCATTTTTGTACTTTGTATTATTAGATAAAATAGATACATGGTAATTTTTCCATATCAGCCTAAACTTCAGATCTTGTTCTTTACAACAAATATGCTAGACACCATTAACACCATTATTATTCGTACAGCACTTTTTAAATCCATTTAATACGAGTTATTTATATGTTATAGCAATCAATTCTGCAATGACCTCTTATATCCATCTTTGACAACACACTGTTTCCATAGCAAATGAA
This sequence comes from Ctenomys sociabilis, assembly GCA_004027165.1. Taxonomy (NCBI): domain Eukaryota; kingdom Metazoa; phylum Chordata; class Mammalia; order Rodentia; family Ctenomyidae; genus Ctenomys; species Ctenomys sociabilis. The sequence goes on along the minus strand of PVKA01020494.1, from coordinate 39,508 downwards.
CATAAATTGCTGAGAACATACATTGCAAGTCTTTGTAGTGCTGCCAAGTACAACTTTAATGTTCACCAACAACACTGCAAGGCCTGCATCTGTGAGCACCCACAGGTACTGTCATCTTCTAGTTCTCCAATTTCCTCCACCCATCCTTACACTCTTCCTCCCAATTTACTTGTGCCTCAGTCTTTCACAGTAGACACCTGCCTAAATTAAAGCATTGTATTTGCTGCATCTTCTAAAGTTCAGTTACACTTTCTTCTGATTACTCAAATATTTATTTTTTAAAAAATGTGTAACATATGAAAAAAAAAAACAGAAGAAAGAGAAAAAAATCATAGGACTCCCCTGCTATAATTCTGTATATGGTTAGATTTCTAAATTTCTGTGTAAAAATACATAATTGTTTATTAGTATTCTTTAAATATTTTTCAGTTTTAAAATTTTTATCTCCATATTCTATAGGAACTTAAAGTTTAACATATCAATACTTGATGGGAAATACCTGATCCATGTTATGCCTAAGATGTTTGATATTCAGACAGATAGTGAAGTTACACCCAACTGCGTACGTAGTAGGGTAATAATAACATTCTCTGCTGGAAGGTTGACAACCTAAGTTTGCAGACCAAAAGTTAGAGAAATAGAAGGGCTGTAAGATAGCCACCATTTCGACCCTAGCCTTTCAAGGTCAGTTAAGACTCAGGATGTAGGAGAACCTGTAATGTAACATTATGTAACTCAGTTGTATCCCAAATTTGCTCATCAAGCAGATTATGGGGCCACAGAGCAATGTTATCGATGACATAGAGTGTGCTTATGGAGAGTCACATGGAGTGAAAACTTTCTCTCAGGCTTTTGAGGAGAGTAAATTGGTCAAGCAATGGCTATGACTCATCCACATGCCTGACACTGACAAAAGATCTGCAAACTGAGGTACAGGGTTAGATGATAAATCCTGAGAGGACTTACTGACCTTGTCAGATACAAAAGTTACATTTCTTGTTATATTGGTCTTGTTTACCTTGGTCCTAACCATCAGTAAAAAAAGTATAAGAACAAGGTATATAAACTAAAGCCATATTAATATGCTGAGCTATGGAAGGCGCCAGTCAACAACTTCTGTGGATAACCTACTACTATTGTGGACTGCTGGACTGTGTTTGATTGTTTTGCTGAATTCATGCACCTGTTGTATTTTGATGCCAAAGGAATACCCATCTTTGACAGGACTAAATAATAAAAGGGGATAAAAAGGAAGGACCTTTCTGTATCTCTATATACAGTATAGTTAGAATAGATATACACCTACTTTCACTTAAATCAATGAGAAGAAAGATTTGTATTAATAGTGTCTGGACAAGATATCCTGTGTGTATCTTGTACTATGGATAACCACTAAGAAGATAACAATGTAAAATGAATGAATTATTGAAGCTGTCCTATTAATCAGTTTTGAAGCTGTCTTATTGCTATTTGTTTCTCAATAAAATGAAAAAATAAAACATTTCCTAAATATCTTGGTTTTTGTAATTAATACTATGGCTACTATATGAATAACTTTGTATTTACTTTCAACCAAAACCTCAGTTGGAAGATTGCCCAGTAGAAGAATGACCCAAATCTTATTTTGGATGGGACAGAGTGCTGTGTGGACCATTTTATTTTATTGTTGCCATAAAATCTATTAGCTTTACAATTGGTCATGAAAGTCAAAACTTGGCCTTAAATAAAAATTTACTGCATGCTCCCGGGAGCTGATCAGAAACAGAAAGTGAAAATAAGGACCACAATGTACAATAAATATTTTGAAATAGGAAGCAAATTTCCAAATGGAAAGAACTATAGAGGGAGGAGTGTGAAAGGAAGGAAGGAAAAATAAAAGACAAAAAAAAAGATAAAATGAAAACAAAACCTTTGTAAGTAAGAAGGTGAAAAGAGGTTAAAGGGAAGGTAGGAGAATGAGAATAAAGAATAAAGGTGTGTCATGTGTAGGTACAAAATTGCCATGGTGAACATGATCATAATACATATCTAAAATGTACCAATAAACTTAATTAGTTTAAAAAATTGACTTCAGCCTTTCGTGCCAATCAATTTATACATTAAATACAGGATTATTATTTCTATGCCATAGAATATCATCTTTCTTACCTGATATTTTCTGAACGTGATATGCCTCTGTGGGTAGGAGGCAGCTCTAATTGATAATTCAATGAAACTCATTGTCCTGGTAGAAATAGTGTTCTCTATAAGACCTAGAAACAAAGTTTAAAGTAATGAGAACAAAGCTTTTATAATTGAATTAAATAAATGAATACTCTTAATGAAAAGGAAATTGTTTCTATTTTTCCTTTCTTGTCTGAGACTATGTGTTCAGGCAGTAGAAAACATGCCAATATATGGATTGCTGTTTCAAACATATATCGGATCCTGTAGAACTGAATATTTCATATTCTCAAGATGTTTGTATCAATGTCATCACCAAAACTTCAGCAAGATATTCCACTAGTCTATTAATCCAACTATTATTAATGCTAGTGTGAGGGTAGGCACATTAAATTTAATTTGCTGCATATTTTCTCCTACAAATTACATTATATTTTTTTAGAAGCATTATGGGGTAGTCAATAATATCTTACAGGGCAGGGGAGATAGCTCTGCCATCTAAGCACCTAACTGGCAAGTGCAAGGACCTAGGTTCGATTCCCGGTACTTGAATGTGTTGTTGGCCTTTGCTGAGCTGGCACTCAAAACCAGGAGTGGTGACACACACCTGTAATCCCAGGTGATACAGGAGGATCACTCAGAGTCTGAGCTGCACAGCGAGACTTTGTACCAAATAAATTATATTTTTTTTGAAAAAGATACTGTGTTTTTTAAAAAAGTATTACATAAGCAATCAAGTGTTCCTCTTCCTTAGTCCTTATTCAAAATTTTCAGACTTACAATTTATTTAATAACTTGATTTGAATAACATTTAATTTGTCATATGTCATCATTGTGTCCAAAGTGGCTAAACAAGGCAGGATATTTTTAATACTGTTACTCAGTTCAAGACTCAATAACTTATTTTAGGATCTAGGTCATTAGATTCTAGAAACATTACTGAGTTTTAAAACCTCTGAAAAGCATGGTGTGATTTTTCAGTGTATGTTACTTAAAGTGCTTGTGACCCCTATCTGTCATGTCTGCTCTCCTTGTGATGGATGATCAATAAAATATGACATGTAATTTTTTGAGCTTTTCAAAATTCCTTCAGATTCTGACTTGGAATAAGAAAAGAGAAATAAAGAACTTTTGAGGCAAGACTGTGAAAGTGTACTGTTACTGCGAACAGTTACTGCTTAAGCTCCTGCTCAAGGAAACTACTATGGTGCTTGTAATGGAACGTCATGAAAAAGTTTGACCAGAAAAACAGCAAAATATCAGATGTCAGAGCTATACACCTGGAGTAGCTAAAAGTAAGGTGTTTAACTAAGCATGCAGCAATTTGTAGTCATTCTGAAAAACCTGTTATTTCAGTGATAAGATAATCCCAATGATACTATCCTCACCTCATTTTTTTCAATCTTTCAATGAAAAGTTCTGCAGTGGTAAAGTATTACTTTTACATTACAAAATTAATAAGAAAAGAGGCATGTTCAGTCCTTTGATGTACCTAATGGGTGTTTGCCTCACCAAGAATTCTCACTACTTTCTCAAAGGAGTGTTTATGCCCTCTAGTGAGCAGTAGGGTGTGAGAAAATGTCTTGTTCTTATCAAATAAATGTTTCTGTCTCCTCAAACATTTAGATTCTGGCTTCTGCTTGGTGCCAGTAAAAGTTCAATCGGATCAACTTCATTAATCATAGCCACAACTGAGTATAAATTCTGTCAAATAAATAAGTGTTGTAGTCAGGGTTTACAAGGGATGTGATTTTATGCAAAACACATTATTTATAGGGTTATTTTATAGCATTCACCCAAAGAATCAAAAACAGAAATGTGCAGGAGATCTTTCCACATACTAGAGGCCCAAGGAACTCATCTGAGGGCCTGGATTCCACAGCAAGGTTCTGCGTGAGCTCAGCCAGAGGCCTAGAGCCCTCAGCAAAGCCTCAGACAAGTCTGTATCAAAAATCTGCACTGGGTAAGCTCAAAGGTGAGTGGTGGAAGCTAAACATGTCTGCTCCAGTGGGGTGAAGTACCTGTGCCAGTAGGCTGAGGGATCTGCACTGAATTCAGGAGCAGCACTCAAGGAGAGGACGAGAGCTCCCCTGCGAAGAACCACAGGCATTTTCAGGCTCTGACTCCTCCAAAAATGAGGGCAGCCGAGGTCATATCAGGAAAGCCAGCATGAGCTGCTTCTCCAGGAGAATCAACAGCAAACCAGCTTCCCCTGTGGTTCTGTCTTTTGGGTTGTTGGTAGCAATCCTCAGCTGGTCTGCCTCTCCCAGAGCAAGCCAATTCAATTCAGATGGGTGCTACAAGTCAACCAAGATATAATCCACCACATTAAGTGAGTACAAACAACTTGAAAGTTAATGGACAAATGTAGGATATTCAAATTTTCTGGAAAACACATATATAATGATATATTCAGCCAAATCTGAAATTGCATTCCTTCATTTCCATATAATGCATTGGAAATTATTCTTATACATATTCTGCATCATCCTTTTAATTTGCAAAACATTCCAACATTTTTGGTATGTAAACAATTTTTCTCATGTAGGTGCTTAACTGCCTTGCTAAAACTACTAAACTAAGATCCCAATGTAACTTTAACAAGAACAGGAAGTATTTATGATACATTTTAAGAAGGCGTAATAATTTCTGTGTTTCTATGTAGTATAAAGGTACTCCCACCAAATGTCCTTATTCCAAATTAAGGGTCATACTTCTTATTAAAAATACTAAATTTTATATTATGCTTGATGAGAATTTGGAGTAAAATTATGTTTTAATTCTATAATAAAACTGTATTTAAAAATATTGTGCAGAGTAAAGCCCAGTGGTTATAAATAATGAGGGACTTCATTAGAAATACCACTGAGCCACCTTCAGTCTCTGACTGTAATGTGAGATGATAGTTTAGTGGCCTCAAGGATGGCATGTTCTCTGTGATGTTCCAGTTCAGTGAAAATGAATCCCATATGATAATCTCTGTAGTCATTGTGGCCGCCACAACAAACAAAAGAGAAACAAATGCAGGGGCTGCCCACTTCTTCAAGGTTCTTGTTTCAATAGACACTTTGTCCAAATCAGTAGTAGGTGGGAATCTGACTAATGGCACTGAGTCTATTGTGTGTTCCTTGTATGCAGTTTGCAGTCTGTGAAAGAATCAGCTCAATGAGCTGAGTTTTTGAACACAAGGACAAAACACTCCATATTTAACATTCTGTTTTATTCTTTCCTTCTTCTATTTTTGAATTAAGATTCTGTTTCTTAGGTGGACATTTAATACCAAATTTCTGTTAACGTCAAGTTTCAGTTTCAAGACTGAAAAAACAGTGCTTATTTCAACAAAAAAATTAATGGAAGGAATTGCCAGTTAGGTATAGCACTGTTAATCCAGCCAACTGAAGGGATTGTTAAATTTATTAGTACATAAAGAAAAACATTGCAAGACAACAATGGTCACCCTAGGCATGCTGGGCAAAAGGATCTTATTTACCATACATAATTGGCAAAGGATGCTACAAAGCTGAGGTTCACCTCCGAGGGTCAGATGCTGCTTGGCTGCTGGGTTTGCTGCTCTGGGGAGGAGAAGTCCTATGGAGCTGGATTTCACACCTTCACTGAGCACCCCTCTGTCTCTAAGGAACAGGAAGGCGAGGAATGGGGGAAGGAGTACTGCACAGTTGCTAGCGCTGCTGGGAAATGTTTAAGAGCCAACGAAAATGAAGGTGCATGAGCCACAGAGGAGCCAGAGCACAAGCAAAGCAGGAACTCTGAGGGCATTCTTCTGTACACAGCCTTGCTCCCCAGGCAGCGCACGCTGCACAACCCAGAGCCAGGTAACCGCGCTCTCGGTGGCCATCTCTGCCCAGAGATGATGCAAAAATTTATTTGCAATTGAGGGAATTCTTAACTTTACATCAAGTAGAGAAAACTTCCAGAGGATCCCCTATAGGTCACCCAAATAATCAAGTTCTTGATTTTGTTTTGTTTTGTTTTCCCCCAATACCTGTAATGACAATTTTTGAAAGTTCAATTTTTTTCCAAGCACTTTTATTTATAAATGAGAATTTCTTAAGCTTCTACTTGGTCTATTTTTCTTCAACTATGGTGATGTCTCAGAATAGGAAGTTCAAATGAAAGATTTTTTTTAAGTTAATAAAAACTTTTATTTAACCATAATACATTGCATGAATTCTAGTCAGTCATTATTAACTTTCTCTAATTAATTGAAGAGAGAAATTTCATGATATATTAGAGGTGATTCCACATGAAGATAAATGAAATAATTCTAATGAGATCAGAAAAAAAATTGCCAGTGAAACACATGAAATAAGAGCCTGGGTTTAAGAACACTGCCTAAGAAGAACACCCACCCCGCAACTGGCCAGGCTGAGAATAAGGCCTCTGCAGCAGCAAAATATACGAGGGAGTTTGGTGGGTTTTGAACACATGGAAGGTCTCAATGGATGAAAATGTATGGGAGGACTGTGCCAAGTCTGCAGCTGGTGCAAAGCACTTCTGTGCAGAGAAAAAAGACAGGGCATGCCTTGGGGACAGTGCTGACTGGAGTCTGGTGTCCCTCCTTTGCACCACGAGGTTCTGAGCAGCTCTGTCTGAAAGCCGTGGCTATGTATTTCCCATGCTGTCTTCTTAGGAGTGATTGCCAAACCTAATGAAGAATCAAAACTCGGAGGGAAGAAGGAAAGGTTCTGAGGTAGGAGAAATTGATCATTGTTGTACTTGTCTGTTTTGCATCTTAAAGAAAATAGGAGATAAACACAGAAAATATAACTCAACCCTAATTGGGGCAAAAATAGCATCATTTTTTATTGATATGTATTGCCTAGTTTCTGAAGTTATGAGAGCTCAGGACAACTTTTTACACTGAACTCAACGTATGTTTCCCTAGCCAAGCAATGCTGCATAAATGAGAAAAATCATAAAAAGAAAAAAATTGAAGTTCTGAAAACCTTAGTCAGTAAATGGCCAAAACTTGTGGCTATGAATATTTCACTCCTCAAAACATCTTATCAACTTGCAACAATATGAGGACTAAATAAAATTATGCTTTGTGCTCCTTTTGTAACCAGGAAGTTCCCATTACAAACATTTACATTGATTTTGTGTCACATTTACCAAATGAGAGAGAGACAGAGATGGGTGACAGAGACAGAGAGATGAGTCAGAAATAAGAGAGAGAGAATGTTGAGTGTTAAACCTTAAAATAGTTACTTAAATAAGAGGTAATTTCCATTTTAGGAAACGATAGTAGATTTCAAATTACTAAAATGCTGACAGCTGTTGCCTTGAATCAATAGGTGAGTTTGGGGAGCGTGGATGTTTTAAAAATGGTGGCTTTTAATACATGAGCTCTATTTCCGTTTATTTAGAAATTTTGATATCTTATGCTTTTCAGTTTGCAAATTTTGCACCTCCTCAGTTACATTTATATTTAATTTTTGCAGCTTTAAAAATGGATCATTCTCCTAATTTCTTTTTGTGTGTGTGTGTTCCAGTCTAGAAATGTTACTGATTTTAGTGTTGCTTTTGTGTTGTGTGACTTTACTGTACCCCTTTTTCAGTTCTGACAGACTTTGGTGAACACTTCCAGAACTAGTAAGTCCATAGAAATCGGTTTGACAGAGAGATATCTGAATTTCCATGTAAACTACAATACTATTTCCAAAAATCAAGCTACAAAATTAATTTACATGTTCATCAGCAGGTAGAATAATAAAGAAATTCTGACACACACACACATACACACACACACACACAATTTGGCATAATATTAAGATTATTAAGAGGGAAATTACATCAGTTGAGATTAAATGGATAGATCTGAGCTACATGACAGCAAGATAATCCAAGCACAGAAAAAAAAGCACCACACACACCAAACCAGTCTGAATCCCAAACAATCTAATTTAGAAAACAGAAAGTAGAAAAAGGAGCTGTTATAAAGTATTGTGGGGGGGGGAGTATGTAGGAAGATGATAGTCTTGGGGCATAAAATCTCACTCAGGAGGAATGTGTCCTTTTATTTTATTACACAATGTGGTGAGTAAAATAGAGTACTGGATACTTAAAAATTCATGAAACTAAATTTCATTCATTCTCAAACCCAAAACTGTTATTTATGTCAAGTAATTGATATATCAACCACAGTGACTTGATTATTTTGCATTACACACATAAACCTTTCACTTTTCTCCTTACAATTTTTTATATATTTATAAACTTGATTTACAAAAAAGTTAAGCTGATGAAATAAAGAATAATATATATGCTTCATTTCTCTCAATTATATGCTACATTGAAGGATGAAAAGCCAACAAATAAGTACCTCCATTATTCACTTACTATCAAAATCCTGTGGCCTCAATATATTTTTCTTATATAGCAATCAGATTCATTTAGCAGTTGTTTATTTAATGGCCAATAATATATGTAAACTTGAGTTTACATATTACTTTATGTTTAATTTTACGTAAAAGAAATACAAATATTTTAATTATAACATTATTAAATTCTAATTTAATATTTTTCAATGAGTCTCACGAGGAATTCTTATTTGTAAGTCAGTGATATTTCATATTTTTGCTATATTAGTCAATGGTATCTTAAAACCTTTTTCTTTTTGCAGTACCATGTGATAAACGACTAAAGAACATTATTTTAAAAAAATTAAAATAGGAAATATTGTATTCTCTTAAGAACAGAATACTTAATTAATTGAATAACTTCCAAATGAAAAATATACATTATATAAGTTTATAGAGGTTTTCAGTCTTTCTTAGACAACAGAAAAAAAGTAGTGTTTCAAACTTGGTATTTACAAGAGAAAGATGAAATACCAGTCTGACTAACAAATTTTTGAAACTAAAACCAAATTTGAACTACTGCCATGCCAGCCTTCTTCAAGCTGCCCAGCCCCACTAGACCATACCCATATAATAATCACACATGGAAATTTTTGCACCCAACTATGCACTGCTTCCCATCAAATATCTCAATGCACAACTTAAAGCTAAGACATGGATCATTACATGATAACTATTACACGTGATTCTGAACTGCATAGTGAGACCCTGCCTCAAAAAGACAAAAAAAAAAAAAGCCAAATTACTTGTTGGCTTTGCTGAATACTGAAAGATTAAACTACAGTTGGGTGAGTCAAAAGGCAGTGGGGAGGCCTGGCAAAATAGCTCAGCGGTCTAAAGCTCCTGCTTAGGCAAGCTCTCAGGGACCGCGGTTCGATCCCCAGAACCACATGCCATGCCAGACCCTCCCCCCAGGGCGGGCTGAGCTGACCAACCCTCCCCCCAACAAAAAAAGAATCGGTGAGGTGTAGCGAGACACTATAATAAATAAATAAATTTTAAAAAAAAAGGCAGCGGGGAAGCGGCAGTGTTTGTTTCACTTGCCACACTCTTAGAGCACAAAACTGTTCCCCAAAGAAGCAACAAGGCCAAGATGTACCCCAACACTGACTGTAAATGATTATACTAACATTTATGAAAACCTTATTATAACATGAAACATATTTAAGTTATAAAGTGACAAGAAACTAACTATAAAATACTTAACTGTGTATACTGTGTGACCTTAGATTTGTCAAAACCAGCCAACCCAAACACATCCTACAAAAAGCTAAAAGGAAACAGTTGAAGGGATAGCAGAGATGATGTATAAGAAATGTACCTGAGGGATCTATCTGCTTGAGAACCCCTCCTGTCCCTCTCTTGGATGGGAACTTTCTTTCCCTCAATAAATCTATTCTGCTTAAAAAAAAAAAATGTACCTACAGTGGCATTTCTTCTTTTATTTTCCTTTCTTAGTAAACTTTTCTCTAATATGGTAATTAAAAAAATCACAGTAACAAAAAAGAAAGTTTTATAGAAGCATTGAATATGAGTTAGTGAAAATGTCCAGCCTGTAAGAAAAGGGATATACATCCATCAAACTAAAATGTATCAGGGTCTTCTACCTAGTAACATTTTTTTTTTCCTGAGACAAATTAAGCAGTCACCTTTTTCCACATTCATTAAAGGATAGGAATATAGGAATATAAATTTTAGTTTCATTTCTGAATGGCATATAATCATTGCATCTTGTATGATCTTGACTTAGTATGTAAGGGTCACATCTAGTTCATTACAACCTCCAGAAAAGTCAAAGTTTACAGCCATATATCCATATCACAATGACAAAAGAGCTATAAAGTTGATATAAGTTTAATATGAATAGTTTAATACCAACTTCAAATTTCTTTCTTTTAGGGGTAAAATTACCTTTGATTATTATAATTCTAGATGTTTTTACTAGAGAGGCAACATAGGCTACAGTGTACATGCAAAGTGAAAGATTTTAAAGACTTGGTTTAAACAAAACATTCATTAGAAATGATTACAAAATGTTCTTTCCAAAATGGTCAGCTTAAGGCTGGTGAGGTAGCTCAGGGACTAAACTCCTCCCTAGGCAGGCGCAAGGCCCAGGATTCGATCTGCAGCACCAAATGCTTAGCACGCTGAAGAGGCCAGTGAGTCTGGGGGATGTGGTGGCACATGCCTGTAATCCTAGTGCTGGGGAGGCTGAAAACAGGAGAACCACTAGAAATCCGAGTTAAATAGTGAGATCCTATACAAACACATTAAAAAGAAAAAAAGAAGAAGAACATACAAAAATAAAACCATTTGCATAAATGATCAAAAATCTATGAAAATACTAAGAGGAAGCATGTGCAGCTAGCTATACTAACATTAAACAAACAAAATTGCTGAATTATTGATGATGATATATTGTTCCATTCATTACTATAAAGTCATTATAGAAATAAAAAAGTGAAAGATTGCAATGCAAAATAATAAATCCACAAAGGTGAGAAAATCTTCAATACATAATTTTCTATAATTGATAGATAAAATTAAAAATAATTTTAGAAGACAGAAAAGTTAATGACATAATCACGTAACCACTGCCCGCAAAAATTGCAAATAATAATTACTTTTGAAGAATATGTAGGAGCTGGGGAGATGACTCAGTAGAATAAGTGCTTCCCTGGCAAGTGCAAGGGCCTGAGTTCAATCCCCGGTTCCATATATACATAATACAGAGCTATTTTAAAAACTGGTTCTAGACCACAAAGTTCATTTGATCAGATTTTATTAATTAAACATTCATAGATATGTTACCTACACTTAGATTCAAAGATAACATAAATCATTTATGGGACATCAAAGTCTTTTTTTTTAATATATTACTTTATTTTTTTATTTTTATTTTACTTTTGTTTTATTGAAGTACAAATATTGATGAGACAGTTTTAAGATACCTTGACAAGATGGATTTCATAAACTTATACACTGAAAACTGTCTTCATAATATTTTGGTATCATAAAAGGTGTATACATGATATTATACTTACAGACATTATTATACTGTGTGTGTCTTATCAGTAAATTAAGAGACTGTAGCTGTTTGCGTATCTTATTTTTCATACCTGAATCGCATCAAAGATTCAATAATTAATACTTTCTACCTTGTTATTTTCCTAGCGGCTGTCCATAGTACTAGAAGCCGACATAATATCCTGTCCAACCACCATTAGTGCAAATCTTGCCCCTCAAAGAATTATGTAGAAGCACGGCGTTATCTATCCCAACTGTACTGTCCATACACACACATCATGATTCTTCCTTTCTATACCCCTTCCTTTGTCTACACCTGTCAGAGACGAGCACTCCATTATCATTCAACTAACTTAGGTGCTTGAACTTGACAGCACAATCCAACACAGTTCAGCATTCCACAACAATAGTGAGTTAGTCTACAAAACCATTTGAGTGAAAGCGAAGACAGAGATTCAGATCTGGAAGATGCTGGAGCAGCTAATGAAAAGGATCTCTCAAAAACAATGAGAATGCAGGAAAAAATAATCCATCACCTGCAAGATGATGCCAGGATGAACATTGTGAGAATAATCGGTATCAACGAGAATGAAGGAGTCAATACAAATGACATAAAAAGAATTTGGGGAGAAATAATCACAGAAAACTTCCCAAATATGAGGAAACAATTCAAGATTCAGGTCACTGAAGTATACAGAGCACCAAATAACTTCAACCCAAGTAGAAACACACTGAGACATATAATAGTTAAGATCCCAGAAATCCAACACAAAAATTGTATACTGAAAGCTGCTATAGAGAAGAAGGAGATCACATTCAAAGAAAAACCCATTAGAATTACAGCTGACTTCTCTACACAAACAATGAAGGCAAGGAGAGCATGGAACAGAGTTCTTCAAGTCCTGCACAAAAAAACACATTCCAGCCCAGACTATTGTACCCTGCAAAACCCTCTTTGAAGTTGGATGGAGAAGTGAAATACTTCCATGACAAAGAACAACTAAAGAATTTCATGATTTCGAAGTCAGTCCTTCACAGGCTGCTGAAAGGTGTTCTAGAGAGAGACCACAATGACCAGAACATAATGAATGAGAATAGAAGGAACCCACTAAACCGGACAGACAATTAAACACAGGTTACAAAGGAGTGAACAACACCAGATAAATATCATGGCAAACATAAGTCAGCACATTTCAATTATAACCATCAATGTAAATGGACTCAAAGTCTTAATTTTTAGAAAATTATACTACTGATTCACACATGAATGAACTTTTCAGAAAACTACAGTGTATAGTAACTGATTTTAACCAAAATAAATGAAAATGAATTTCTTTATTCTTGCTGCAACACAATCATTGTCCTTTAGCAGGGAACCTTGGGTAAAGCAGAGAGAGATGAAAAGCGCCGAAGCATCCCATTGTCCTACCCACTAATGAGAATGCGAGAGACTACAGAGAATTATTGCTCTGAGGCAGTGACCTCTAGTTTCTGGACTGCGTTTTTTTTTTTTTTTTTTTTTTTTTTTTTTTTTTTTTTTTTTTTTTTTTTTTTTTTTTTTTTTTTTTTTTTTTTTTTTTTTTTTTTTTTTTTTTTTTT
>PVKA01020494.1:0-26239 GCA_004027165.1 Ctenomys sociabilis | reverse complement strand
ATTAAGGATGCTATTAACACCATTTCAAGCTGCACGGTGAGAATACACACCAGCACTGTCCTCAGATGTGTCCCGCCCAGACGACTCGGGAAGCAAAGGGGGCTGCTATGCAGTCCATGTACTTGCAACACAATTGAACTTCAAACTTAGGAAATAGCCAGTTTTTTAATGGTGTTGATAGCATAATCTTTGCTGTGAAAGTCATAGTTATCTTTACTATTCTGCACAACAAATATATCTATTTTGTCACCTGTGGGGAAGACTCTAATCTGACCTTCAAATTTGCTTGCTAACCTTACATCCTTAAGAAGATAATTCACAACAATTCTAACAATGCCTGTACTAATCATACTTGTGGAGATGCAAAAGATCTAGGAAGGATGTCTCCTAACATTGGTAAGGTAGTGATGTTTAGATCCATACATAAAAGCAAACTCAAGCTCCACTCCTAGAACAAACTATTTAAAACATATTTTCATAAAAATAAATTCATTGTAAGCAATTGATAACAAATGTAACAGAATTTAGAATAGATTTTAAAATTCTAATAGTATTAAGTCTTAAAGAGATATCTTCCATTTTGCATACAAAAATTAAATAGCATAGATATTTTTACAACTTTACAGACTTAATGTAGCTAAAAGATTTCAATAAACTATAACCTAATGTCGAAATTTATATATAATTAAAAGTAATTTAATAATAAAGATACTTCCATCAAGAAGAAAACAGATAAAGGAAAAGGACACTAGTAGATACTAAAATTTATATAAAATGTTAGTAACTAAGGTACTTTGATTTTATGGTGATATAAAAGTGAATAAACCATACAAAATCTTCACTACAAACCAACATATATAATGACTTTTTTTTCTTTCTTTCTTTCTTTCTTTCTTTGTTTCTTTCTTTCTTTTTTTTTTTTTTTTGACTCTTTTTGTATTTTAGGGAAGGGTCTACAGGGTGTTCAGGGTCTTACTACTAGATTAGACTCATAGTGATCCACCTGTCTAGAGCCTCCCAAGAGCTGGGATTATAGGCATCTGCCACCACACCCAGTCTCAATTGCTGTCTCAGCATGCTCTGAGGGTGGGGCCAGCACAGCAAGCCTTGGGATTGAGCTCACAGCCCCTGGGCATGATTGCAGGCTGTATAATGGATTTTTTTTTTTTTTTTTTTTTTTGGTGGAACTGAGGGATTGAATTCAGGTCCCAGCACCAGTATAATGTATTTTTAACAAATGAAAATACTTAAGCTTTATACATATAAAAAAACTTAATCAAATTTGTTAAATTACATTTATAAAATATATATATATATATATATATGTGTGTATATATATATATATACATTATACACATGTATATAAATTGTATGCATTTATATAGGATAAACATAATAGTCACTTGTATGTATACAAAGTATAGAATATATAGAATTATTATGCAGTTATTACCATGTTAAATGGACCATTATGTTTGCACAGAGTGAACATCACTGTTATTTCTGTTAGATTAAAATCTCGTGATTGGTGCAGACGAGATCCTCTTATGTCAGGCATACCTTCAACTCAGGAATCTCTGGCAGATGTTTACGAAACAAGGGCTGGGGAGATGGCTCAGTGGAATAAGCGCTTCCCTGGCAAGCACAAGGGCCTGAGTTCAATCCCCAGTTCTGGGGAAAAAAAGAAAAAAAAAAACAAAAAAACAAGGCCCATCATGAAAGGGCACTTGGCTGGTGGCCAGAAAGATTTGCTGGTGCACAACTCACTGGGCTAAACACTGCAGATCTTCATCTTTGGGGAGAAGCTTCCCTGGAGTCCTGCTCCTCACAGATCTCTAGAGTGCAGCCTGCTACTTGGCATCTTTTCCTTTGGGAATGCTGCAGGAGGAACTGAGCCACTCAGTTCAACAAGGATGGTGGAAAGACACACACAGAGAGAGAGAGAGAGACAGAGAGAAAGTGAATATCCAAAGGCTGATTATCTTCACAGTACCACCCAAGGTGTTCTTTTTCTTTGGTTGAGGTACATGCCACAGGAAGCAAAACTGCTTGAACTTCTAGAAGGACTATATAACCATGGGGACCTCTCAGGTATCAAATGTAGGTATTGGACAAATTTTGAAAGTGAGGGCAACCTGGTACAAGAAGCATACCAAATGGAAAAAAGAAGGGCAGAGTCCAAAATCCAAAGAGGCACATCAATCAGATGTGATATGAATGACTCACTGTACTACTGAATTTAATGCAGTGTGATTCTCCCACTTTTTATTATTAGAGAAGAAACTGCATACTTCTGTTCATAACTAAAAAAACATAGAGTCAGAGGACTCCTCCATCATGATTTGATTCGCTTATTGTCACTTCAAGCTCTGAGGAAGTCTGAGGAAGATAGTTCACTGCCTACAAAACTTAAAAAGGAAACATAGCATTGGCTCGAAAGATGGAATTATAATAGCTTTTCAAATTACATTATGGCAATGTAAATAAACATTATGCAAAACAGCTGCTGCCCTTGTACAACAGCTGCTTTATATAATTAAGTAAGTCGGCTGCTTCAATGAACAGACTCAGGCAAGATCACAGCAACAACAGAAGCCTGCAGGAAGGGCATTAGGGTATATTCACATATTCCATCCTGAAAAATATAAGTAATCATTAATCTATGCTAACAGTTGGCAACGTCTCTATCTTCTGTGATTGTGCCCTAACTTCTTTAATGAGGGCATCCTCTCTCCAGTGTATACACAAATCAGAAAAGGAAAATATAAAAGAGACAGCAAAAGATGACATTAAACATAACAGTGCTTTATGGCGTTGGGATAATACAGTAAATGCCTGCTTCCTGCCGTGCATGAGCAATCTTACATCCACCAAGGCAATCTCATCATATCGCACCTTGAAAAATATATAATTATTTATTTTTGTCAGTACATTTGCAGCCCATAACATGTGCAGTCCTTGCGTTGAACTGCTCTGAGCATACGACGCGCCTTCATTCCTTATCCCCTTCTGTCCCCTCCTCTATGTGCGCATAGCTTGGCCAGAAGCTCTGGCCAGGGACGTGAAGAGGAACGAGGGCGATCACATCACAAGGGTGCTGAGCTCTCCTTCATTTCCATTCGGCTGTTTACATTTCTTTCCACGTTGGTCACTTGCATCTTGACTCTGAAGAGCTTCTGAAAAAGCTACAGGCATTTGCTGATGCAGTGAATTAAAAGTGTACAGTAATGTGGATACTGCAAAACCCTAGTTGCTACTTTTTCAGCTTTTGCATGCAGCCTTTCTATAGTTAATATTTATTGGGCAATGCTTTCAAAGATACAGATGGAGTAATTTAAACCTCATCAAGAATGCATATAAGGGTTAGGAATATTGTCAATGAACATACTGGAGGAAACACAGAGGAAAACGTATGCTCAGGATGAGCAGATTTTTCTTGCACCCTAAGTGCAACCCCAGTGCGCACCATCTGCTTTAGATGATACAATCAGGTGAATAAGAAGATGCTACAGTTTAGGGTTATGACTTAATAAGCTATCTCTACATCTGAGTGTATGTTATATAGATATAAAATGTTAATTAATTGGAGAATTCAGTTTAAGTATCATCAATTTTTGATTATTTGTACTTTTGTTTCTTTATGTGTGTTATATTTTCTATTTTTTGTTGCATAAATCAATAAATGAAACTCTTTCCACATGGGAAAGCATTATTTCCAATTTGAATGTACTGTAAAAAGGATTCTAAAAGCAAGCATAGATTTTAATGTACTTTGGACCCATTCCTAGCAGGTGTGCAATTTCTCCATAGATGGATCTGGGATGCCCTTGAAGTCCATGTGCTAAAGGATCTGTCCTCTGGTTGATGCAGTTAGGAGGGAGCAGAAACGTCAGGAGCTGTCGCCTGTGGGGCGTTTGAGGGGAGTCGTGAGGGGGACTCAGAGAGCTGGGTGGAAGCCTGCTCTCCCCGCTTCCCCCATTCATGCCCCACCAGGACAGAAGGGCTGTGATCCAGAGCCCTCGTCCTACTGTGCTGCGCTCCCTCACCTCTGGTGCCAAGCGTTGTGACTGAACTCCCAAGTGTGGCTTTTCTTCTTATAATCTGATTGACTCAGACATTTGATAGAGTAATAGAAATCTGACCGGCACAGTTTCCACATTAAAATGTGTCTCTGGATTTCAAGTTAACAAAAAGTGACACATAAGAGTGTGCCTGGTAAATTTTTAACACTATGAGGAAATACGTTTGAAGAAGTGTAATTCTGTAAAATAAGAAATATTGTATAATTCTGTATAATTTCGAAATAGGGTCTCACTATTCAGCTCAGGCTGGCCTTGAGCTCACTTTGTAGCCTAGACTTTCTCAAGCTGCCTCGCCTCCCTGTAATTCCCTGGGATTACAGGGCATGTGCCACCATGCCTGACTTGCATCAAATATTTTAAGATACAAAATCTCTTATGCCTTATCTCTTTGAATCCTTGGCTTTACGAAATGAAGACCTCTAGTCTAATTTTATAGTAGACTAAAGAATTTGATTTAGCGTTTCAAGGTAGTTACGGGCCTCAAACCAAAAGAGAAAACCTCACAACAAGAAATTTTCTTACAAGATATTGAAAGTTTTACATAGAAAGAAGAAAATTAAGTTAACTTCTATATAGTTATCACACGGTTCTTCCTCACGGAATCAAAATAAAGAACACACGTTCCTTCAAAGCAGCATAAACTATCAGATAATTTCAGAGCTCTAGATTTAGTAAAAGACATAAATATAAAAAGATATTTAGCTCAGCAGCACAGGACCTGTCTGGCAACCATGAGGTCACGAGTTTGATTCCCAAAGGGGTTGGGGAGACACAGCATTCAGGGCTAGGAACTGAATACCATGAATTGAAACATGATTTTTTTAAGAAAAGGAATTCAGGGGTCAGTAAGGTATCTTGGCATACGAAGTGCTTGCTTACACAAGCACATGACCAGGGTTGATCCCTGGAACCAAATGCCATGCTCATCATTAAGCTTCTAATTTTCTAGCTGAAAGACACATATTTTCTCCTCTCAAAACAACTTTTCTCTTATTTTACATGAAAAAGTCATCGGTGACCTGAAAAGAAAAATGATGTCATTCAGTCATTTCAAAGCTATGGAAAAGATTCGTACAAAGGACAGCAGGGTGTCTGGAGCCTAGCAGAAGAGCAGATCAGCTTCATGCCTCTGAGGAAGTGGCTGCGGGGACATTTCTGAGCTGGCCCAGTGGGAGGACTGTTCGGAGAGAGCAGTCTTGTTGGATTCCTGGCCTTACATCAGGATTCGTAAGAGGCTGCTGAAACTCTGTTAAAGGGGGAGATATTTCAACACCACTCTGCAATTCTACAACATTCCAGGGCAGAAGAAGATAAAGGTAAGTCAGGTGGGGCAAAAAAATAGACAAATGAAAGCTATCGAATAAAAAGCAATTTTTTATAGATGATACCAAAGACTGCGTTTCCTAATTTACAATTAAAAGAATTTTATAAACATTGCGATACCGCCACAAATGTGGTTAGATGAATAAACACAGGCTTCATTTATAATCCTAAATAAGTAGAATTGAATTCCCAATTAAAAGAGTATAAACCTACAAGTGTAGGCTTCAATCCCTCATTTTAAGTACTATTGCATAGAAGATAGTAGTAATTAAAAACTATTTAAGTGGAACTTTATAGCTATTACAGTATCACAGTAAACAATTGATTCCAGAAGGAAAAACTAACATTTTGTATTGAAGAGAAATAAATCTGAACTTCCTTTTGTAATTGTAATCAAGTAAAATTGAATTTTCCATTAACACAGTAAGATCCAAAATATATTGTTGCTTGCTTAATTTTAAATATTATTGTGTATGTAAAACAAAGTAATTAAAAGCACCACGAGGGAAACTCTTCTCCAATTGATTTAATTAGTGTTTGTTTTAAAAATGTAATTGTAACTTATTAAAAATAATATCTGGATTCTATTGAGTAGAGTGGAATAGGCTTGCTGTTCATGTCTTATAAGTATTGACTTATTAAAGCCTGAAAAAAGCCCTAGGATATGTTATTTTTTTGTGAGCATTATTAGGTATGACAAAAGACACAGACTGAGAGACCCAGCTTCTGGTTTGTTTGTTTTTCCACAGTTGCTTAGGAACTCCCACAAAGAGGAGCAGGATGCATAAGATTGCACCCCTACAACAAAGGAAACAAGACATTCTCCAGGTGACTTCAGAAAGACACAAACAAGGCAGCTAAAATATAATCCTGATAAAATCATGATCTCTGGTACAGTTAAAAGCTTGATCCCTTTCACAAATATGAAACCTGTCACTTTGCAAGAGTAAGACACAGAAAATGAAAATATGCTCTCATTTTTAGTTGTTAAATCCTGTTTCGGCACAAGCAAACACTGAACTTTTCCATCTGGTACATGACGCACAGCATCACAGCTTCGCGACCTCTGGTTGCAGATCCTCTGCGTAGCACTCACAATATCCAGTATGTTTAAGAAGGTGCACAGCTGTCCCCTTGGCCTGACTGGAGATCACTTTAGTCTTAGGCTCAATGTATGAGGTCAGAGACTGGTGCTGGAAAGGTCTTCAACTCTCCTTAAAAAGTATAGAGTCCTGACTACACCATTATTAACTTTGAACTAAAACTGAAAGTATTTCTGCTAGAGTCTCAGTGATATGAGTAACCATCTTTCTTAAACTGAGTTTGGGAAATTAGAATTTCCTGGGCCTAATCTCACCTCATGACTGTATTTATAAACACACTTGAATCACAACATGGAGTCATACACATTTACTTAATGTCTCTTCGCTGCTTTCCCACTGTAAAGAAGTAGAATAGTTCTAACAGAGATTGTTTAACTCTGACAGAAAGAAGACATGTTCAGTACCTGAATTTTTACAGAAAAATGGTTTGCTGAACTCTACTGCAGAGGCAAGCAAGATTATTTATTTCCTGACTCTCCACTTACAGTGAGGAAATGACATGCACATTTCTATGTGCATGAAGCATATCATTTGAAACTATAATTCATTTCCAGAACACTCTTGAATCAAAATACTTGTTTTTTTCAACTGATGTATATTTATTCAAAATATAATAAACTTGTAAAAATTGAGATAATTATATCTTAATGTGTAATACTTTGAATTTTTTTTTTAAAGTTAAGTATCTCAACAGTTACTTTTATATGACTGACAAATTTTTAAACAATATTGTTATCCAAAGGTGTCTGGAAATTTTGTGAAGAATGTCAACAATTTTGAGAATTTTTAAAATTTAATTTATTTTGGGCCAGCCAGATAGCTCAGCAGATTAAAGTGCTTGCTTAGGCAGACAAATGGGTCGGGGTTCCATTCCTGGTGGGCCATTCCAGCCCTGTCCCCGGGACACTCTGAGACCATGAGCACACCTGTAATCCCAGAATGTGGGGAACTGAAAACAGAAGAATAATTACAAATCCAATCTGTTTAATGAGATCCTGTAGACCCAGTACTAAATACGTAAAAATGATAATAGTAATTTATTTTAACTGTTTCATAAAAAAAAATTACAAATTTAACTGGGGCAAGAATATTTTGATATGTGTAAATATTTACTAATGTTTAAAATGGAGGAGATATATCTATCTCCTCAAACATGTAACTTTTCATTGTGGTGAGAACTTTTAAAATCCATTCTTCTTTCTTTCTTGCTTTTTTTTCTTTTTCTTTTTTTGGTTACAGGGTTTCACGACTGAGCTCTAACTCATAGTGGTCCTCCTGTCTCAGCTTCCCTAGTTCTGGGATTACATTGAACCACACTGAGTCCCAGGGCCAGCAGGGCATGTGGTACTCGAGACTGAATTCAGGACCTCGCACTTGCCAGGCAGGCACTTGTGCCGCCATCCTAGCTCCACAGTCCTCTCCTACATTTTCTAAGTGTGTAGCGTATTATCAATACTTTAGGTCACCCTACTATACAATACTACACCAGAAATTTTTTCTAACAACAGCTTGATAGTCACAGGTCAACCCCTCCTCACCTCTTCTTTGTCCTTGAGGTCAGTAAGTTGAACAAAGCTAAGGAAAACTTATATAGTTCTGTACTTAAAATACAGTTTAAGAAGAATGAGCAAAATGAAATTTTAACTAGTGTGAATTCTCACGTCTTATGAACTTTTTCATAACATATTTCAATTTACATTTATTAGTTTTATAGAATACATTCATATGCTTTTCATTTTAGTAAAAAATAAAGTCTGAGAAGGTCTCTCACCAGTTTGCAAATACACCTACAGTGATTACAAATTCAATTAAGTACAAATACAGCAGCAGACTTTTAAAAAGGTTACAACTGTATGTATAATTAATAATATGCATTTTAATATAGTTTAAATGGTGTGTGTTAGTTGAAATGTATGATTGCTTGAAAGAAAAAAACACTCTAGTAAGTTAAGTTAAAATTCATAGGAACAAAGGCTAAGGAATAAAATTTAGATTGATAATATTTTCATGGACCATAGGCAGAAATGTCATCAAATTGAAGGTTAATTAATGGATGTTATACCTGATATACTGACAAACAGTACTATAGCAAATATCTTGTTGCAATGTGGACTCTAAAGTGAAATTTATATACTTTTACATTAAAATCTATCATTTTTTTCTTGCTGGTGCAGAAGTTTTCCTCTATACATAGTTTCCTAACAGAATGCTTTGGCTATTTCAAAAATATTATATGATACTTTGCTTATATCTTCTAAATGTTGACAGATCTCATCAGAAACATATCTTTCACTATGCATTTTTGAATATCTTGACTCCATCAGAAAAAATATTAGGAATAAGTAACCTGTCAGACTTACATAGCACATACACTTCTTTTTTTTTTTCAAAATCTGCTTCTTTGAAAACTCATATTCTATCACTGGCAACAAATGCTGTCAGTTGTTTATTTCGGCTCAACAGTCTCACTTCATTCATAGTTAAGCTAATGTCTGCCACATTCCCAAATCAGAAAGATCATAATTTGTCATTCTCTCAAGTTGTTAAATGATGTTTGATGACGGTTACAAGTTGATTGCTCACAACTTGCCTGATTGCACAAGTACTTTTCTTTGAACTAAGCATACACTTTATTGGGCAGAAGTACTGTGTATTCTTCATCTCTTATCACATGGAATATGTAGTGTTCGAACGTTGGAAGTCAAGACTGAATAAAGTGTCATTTGAATTGTTCGTTATAGACATTCCTCAGTGCAAGGACAGTTTTTACTGTGCACAGTTAAGACTACAGTAACAACCAGTGCAGCAGATGCCACTGGCTTTTTTGAGGTTTGAGGCTATTGTTTTCACACCATCCATGAAAATGTCAAATGAAAAGGTCAAATAGCATCTTAGTTAATTAAAACATTTGGCAGGATGACTATTTAGCTTTCTCATGAAACTAATTTTAACCTCCAGGATTTGTTTGTTGAAGATCTTCTACTACTACACCACAGACTATAGTTTGGACAAGGTAGAAGAAACATTTAAAAGTTCTTAAAACATTAAATATGTTCCCTGCAGATCTAACAAATACTACATTACATGCACATTTGTCTTATTTTGTGCTTTTGAAATAAAAAGATAAACATATCTGAACATATAATTGAAAGAGTAGGAAATGTATGCATTATATTTTTCATTACCAAATGTAAAAATATAAAATGTTATCATTTGGTGACCACTGGCCTTTAAATTCTTTATGTTGAAATTCTCCACCTTACTAAAAATATCACAGAATTAAGGAATATTTTTGCCACAATATTTTCATCCTTGCTTCTTAAAACTAATTGCACAAACAATGCATCGCATCATTTATACATCATTTCAAAGTGTGTCTTCAAAAAAATGCTAGGAAAACTGGCTAGCAACAAGCACAAAAATGAAATATATTTTGAGCCAAGTGGTATAATGTCTGTCTGTCAGGCACAAGGTCCGGAGTTTGATCCACACTTCGGGAAGAAAGAAAGAAAGAAAGAAAGAAAGAAAGAAAGAAAGAAAGAAAGAAAGAAAGAAAGAAAGAAGGAAGGAAGGAAGGAAGGAAGGAAGGAAGGAAGGAAGGAAGGAAGGAAGGAAGGAAGGAAGGAAGGAAGGAAGGAAGGAGGGAAGAAAGGAAGGAAGGAAGGAAATTATAACATGGTTCACACCATATGCAAAAAATCAACTGAAGTTAAAGACTTTAATGTAAGGATTAAAACTTTAACCTACACAGAATAAAGGTGAACAACACTAATAAGTCCAGTGATTCATTGGGAATCATAGCAAAAATACAGGCAAAAAGACCAAAACTAGATAAACTGGATTACATCAAACTATAAGCTTCTTCTGCAAGGCAAAGGCAACAACTAAGAGTGAACTGACAACCCATAGATTGAAAGAAACTACTTGCAAACCATATGAGAGGGAAGGAGAAAATATTAACAATGTTTCTTTAATTACTAATAAAACTATTATAAATTGAAAACATAATAAGGCAAAATGCACTTAGCATAGCAACATGGCAAACTCTCCTTATGGTCGCTTACTCTCTCAGTCACGTGCCTGACTGGTAGCTGATATTTCCTGCAGTGCTTTTTAAACCAGTGACATGATATGTGTCACTGACCCAGGTAAGGTCAAAAACTTAAAATCTGTAGAACTATTTCTACTGAATGCATGGAGTTTTCAGGCCTCGATAAATTTCACTGAACATCATTAATTCAAGTATAATATACAAAGTGAACTGAAAATATTCAGAAAAAATATCCTTATTAGAAAGTGAAATTAAGAACTAAATACATATTTTAAACTATATGCAAATAGGTAAAGATATGTCTGAGAAACACTCATACTAAAAACTCAACATGACTACTAGTAAGGAGAATACAAATTAAAATTACAGTATGTTACCTCACACACATTAGAATGGCCATATTCAAAAGATTAAAGTTACCAAGACTTCATGGAGATATGGTGAAAGAAACCCCTTGTGTACAGTTTGTAGTTATCTGCCGGCAAATCCATTTAGGAAACACCATGGTGATTCATCAAAAATTCAAAGTAGACAAAAATTTAAAGTAGAAAATGCATGTGATCCAAAATTCCATTTCTGGATATATAAACAGATAAATTTAACTCAGTACATTAAAGAGATATCAGCATTACCATTTGCATTGCATCAGAATAGCTGTGATATGAAAAACATTTGTCCACCAGTATAGCAGGTAAATAAGTAAACAAGATGCCAAACACATGCCCAGGGGAATACTATGTGGTCTTGAGTAAAGGAGAAAATAATGTCAATCTTAACGACATGGAAGGCTTCTATGCTCACCACTATACAAAGGAAGAATCATGATGTGTGTGTATAAACAGTGCAGTTAGGATAAATATGCCGTGCCTCTGCATAATTCTATGAGAAACAAGATTTGCACTAATAGTGGTTGGACAAGATATTATGTTGGCTTCTAGTACTATGGACAGACACTTGGGAGACAACAAGGTAGAGGGTGTTAATTGTCAAATCTGTGATATAAGTCAGCTGTAGAGAAATAAGATAGGTATATAGCTGCACTCTCTTCATTCACTGATTAGAGACATCTGCTATAATAATGTCTGTAGGTATAATATCATGTATGCACCTTGTACAACACCGAAACATTATGAAAACATTTTGCAATGTATTGAATTGTCGAATCTGTCCTGTTAATTTGTCTTGAAATTGTCTCATTGCTATTTGTTCTTCAATAAAATAATAATAAAAAAATCTTAACAACATAGATGAATGAGGTGCATGTCATGCTAAATAAATTAAGGCATGCACTAAAGACAAATATCACATGATATCATGTGTAGAATTTAAAATTCTGAGTTTGTAGAAAGAGAATAAAATGATGATGTCCAGATACTGAAGACTGTGGGCCTGGGTAGGAAAAGGGAAAGGTTGATCAGAAGTAAAAAAATTCATTTACACAAGAAGCATATGTTCTGGAATCCTATGCAGCAAGGATAGTTAATAATATGTTGTGCATTTCTTAGTGACTAAAAGGTTGCCTTTTAAATATTTTTATAACAAAAAAATGACAAATATAAGAGGAGATGGGTGTATTAATAAGATGTGTTAATCTTTGTCTACCTGTACATGCACCAAAGCATCATTGTGCCCACGAAAGAGATGTGATAGTACTGTTTACCAGCTCATTAAAAAGTAAACATTTTAAGAAGAGAAATGGAAAAAGTCAGGTCCCTCTGTGCCACTCAGACTCAGCATTCCACAGAGGTCTAGGAGCTCCATATGCACATCTGTGTGTGGAATCCATGTTCTAAGCTCCTTTGTGACAAATAAGCAAACCTTTGAAAATTTCTGATTCATTTATTCAACCTTCTATGCTCTATGTTGAATCTTGCAGAAATCTTGAAATAATCACTTCGCTATTAAATATATAAGAATACACAGGAATTAACCATTAGATAGATAGATAGATAGATAGATAGATAGATAGATATAGACAGCAAGCAAACATTCATTTTTGATACATGTAGGTACTATAGATAGATTTTTTGCATAGAAAATGAAGTGGAGAATGTATTCCAATAACCTCAGTGGAGAAACATATGACACTTTGTTTATTACCATACAGATAACAATCCTATACATGATTTGCAGGGTAAGAAAGCAAGCAAAAGAAAAGAAAATTTCTTTTCAAGCTTCTGTGAAAAATCACAGTTCTATTCTTTGTAGTTTTTACCCAGAAATATTCTCAACTGTTAAAAGACAACCATGTACCAAAGAGAAAATAATACAGTTGGAAAATGAATGCTAATTCCATGAACATTTCTTCTTGTGACAATAGTTGCTATTTGACAAAAACAACCTAATGCCTGTGGAAAACTTCCAGTCTTTTGTGTAGCTGCCTAGATTTCTTAAGAAGCTGATGTAATGTTACCCAGACTCATTCATCTAAACCACAGGAAATGCTGGAAAACTTAATATTTACAACCCAAAATACTAACATAGAAGGCTAAATAATAATACTCAAAACTGCTGAACAGGTTTCAAATTATATTAGTTCCACACTATCTTAAAAGGTGCTATTATTATTATTATTATTATTATTATTATTATTATTTTCCCAAATGATTATCTGGATGCAAAGGCCCAGTGTTCATAAAGAAGAAAACATTCTGTTTCTTTCTCCTTTTCTTCAGTGGTAAACCTAAGTTAATGACATTCTGAGTATAAAACCTATGAAAACAGCCTCTTCAACATTTTTTGTAGTGGTTTCTCTGGGAAGACAGAGCTAAAGGAAACACCACTTAGTAGACAGAGAAGAGAAAGCCTAACTCCAGAGTGTTGGAGTAGAGTATCTTTACATTATTTATTTCCTATATTGACTTAAAGGTAAATAAAATGACACAGTCAGTAACTGTAGGGCATGAAATATAAGAAGCCTATAAAATAGGGTGCAGAAATAATAACACAGGGGCCGGTGAGGTAGCTCAGTGGTCTAAAGTACCTGCTTAAGCAAGATTAGGCAAGCACAGGGACCCAGTTCCATCCCCAGAACCACATCCCATGCCAGCTCCATTCCGAGGACGGGCTGAGTGGGCCACAAAACATAAATGAATAAATAAATAAATAAAATTAGAAATAGTAACACAAATAGGAAATCTAATTTAGAGAGTGAAACTGAAAAAAAAAATCTTGAATTTCTAGAAGAAATAGGTTTCCTCTGTTGCTGGCCAGATGCTTCCTAATTGTGGGGACACTTGAAGGAGATGGACCCTCTGCAGTTATTGTTGGGTGATGAGAGTTTCTGGTACAAAGGAGAAGTGATTTCATATCTAGAATGAAGAGAGGCATGTTTCAGTTTTATGGTGCTCACTTGTGTGTCTCATAAAGTACTTCTTGCAGCTCTTTTCTCTGTGTGTGCCTTCAATAAACCCCATCTATCTGCAGCTTTCTGTGCTTTTCAACCTGAGGCCCAAGCTAAAATGAAAACAACCAAGAGGAACCAATTAAGTTCATCTTCTACCAAATCGAGTAGGAAACATGTTTTCCAAATAGAACCTATCATGGATTTTCTTTTTCGTATTTTATAGTCAATTCCATGCAGCTGGAAGAACAGCAGAAAGACCTGGAAGTTATTTCCTTTAAAAATAAATGTCAGTCACTTTAACAACAGTATGATTTTTCACTCACATGGGACCCATCTATGCAGCATAATATTAAACAACAATTTAAACTCTGTCCAAACATTGTTCCTTAAATGAGAATTAACCAACGGTTCTCAAAGTTAATAGCCCTTTAATCGCGTAAAATTTAGTAAAAAACAATGTTTTGTCCAAACTATTGGTTTCAGAGACTTAAGCTATTTGGTTCTCTTGATTCTTCAGTGGGGCAGCAAAATATTGTATTCACTGGGCTTCTAAAAGGGCATCATAAGAGACCCAAGATAAGCTATGTTGATACAACATGTTGTGCTATTTCAATTTCATCTTTATGAAAATAAAAACAGCTAAAGCTAAAGCTTGAGCTACACTTTGTGGGGAATTTGTATCCTTAGGAAGATAATTTGCAATGTGCTAGCTGGAGCAGAAAAACGATTATAGCTTTGTACTCTTCTAAATAACTTCTTGCTCTAACATATGGCTCCAATATGGCATTAAACAACTCACTAGCTTAGGGCAGTTAGATATGCTCAAAAGAAATCTCCTCAGCACCACCATTTGAGTGGTCCATCAGTGCAATGTGTAGCCAGGGTGATTTTAGGTGGTGGCAAGCTGCCGAGAGCCGGCTGCCAGGAAACGTGCCACTCGCTAGAGATACACTTTCCCTCTATGCTAAAACAGGTTAGCTCTTTGGCAATACACAAAAACATTTCTTAAAGGGAAGTCTATGTTCATGTGTACAAGTGTGATTGATACTGTGTGTGTCCCTGTGTTTTAAAATAGGTGGCATAAAATTCAGATCTAGTTAAACACCTTTCGTTTTATAATTATTTTTCCTTAATGCTAATATCAATTAGACATTTTTCTGCCCAGTTTCTCTCTTCATTTTATGAGAGAAAGGGAAGTACTTTCAGATATCAGAAGAAGCCTGCTGTGCTCTGTTCCTTCTACCTCTTCCTTCTAAAATGAGCACTGATGCTTCAGTAATTCAAATCATAAAATATACCTGATAACAGTGCCTCAAGAAAGCCCACAAATAGCCAGGATGACTGAGGATGAATATTTTTTTAAACATTTGAAGAGAGAGACAAGATTTAAGAATTTCTTGGAGTTATGTTTAGCAGATTGAAATATTTCTTAGATAACTTTTCTGACCCTCCATTATAACTCAACACCAAGTATTATTGGAGGGGATGTGCTGAAATCTTGACTATGAAGTGTTTTAAACTGGGCTCAAGTGAGTTTCAACATTACTTTACAGCTGGCACTAAATGAACTTGAAGAACTCCTAGGGAAACAGGATGAGTGCTGTGAAGGAGCCAATGTAGGTAATGGTCAGCGATTCAGCTTGTCAATTTTGTACTGCTCAGAATTCTTAGCAAAAGCTTAAAAACTAACATTGACTTGTTTAATCAACATGAGCACTTATTGAATGCCATTTCTGAGACAGACAGATCTGGAATGATTAAATTAAGAGCATCTATTTTTAACTACTCAAAAGTAAATAAAGTACAGGGCCTGGAAAGATGTCACAAATTTGTAAAAAACAAATACATGTGTAGATCATGTGATATTAGAAAAAGGCATTCTTTTTATACCCCTGATAAGAATTTAAGGATTAGAGCAAACCCACCTCCTCTAAGGCTCCTTCTCCAGTGAACTGTGATGGTCACAGCTATTTATTTGTTGTATTGTTTTATAATATTTTGTTATTTTATGATAAAGTGTTACTGTACAAGATGCAATTTGAGTTTCATAATTAGCAAACAAACAGATCAGGCTGCTGGAAGCCTTTTTCTTAAGTTATTAGAATTCAGTTAGGTAGATGAAATAAATTTTTCTCTAAGGGGCTGAGATAGGCTAAGTCTAACTCATTTGTTTTATTTAGGGGGTGTTTTTGCTATGGCTAATTTTTCTATTTTTTATCCAGTGTTCTATAAGTCACATATTGATGATGAAAGGACAGGGTATTAATGAATAGTATTAATTAATTTGATTTTCTGCTTATTTATATTTCATTAACAAATGATTTCACCATTTGTAAAAGTAACTTAAACCAAAAATATGAAAAATAATTTAAACTGTTTTCAGGAAAAATATTTTTTCATCTTTTTTCTTTTCCTTCTTTTATGTATTGGGTACAGAGTCTCAGTACACAGCTTGGACTCATAGTGATCCTTCTGTTCTCAGCCTTCCCAGTGCTGGGATTACAGGTGTGGGGCACCAGATCTGGACTCATTTGCCAGCTCCTGGCACCCTGGGGATGGGCTGGAATGGCACGCGGGACCAGCGATTGAACCCTAGTCCCTGCACTTGCCAAAGCAGGCACTTAGTCCACTGAGCTATCTAGCCAACCCTTCTCTATCTTTTCAAGGAAACAGAAATGACAGTATAGTAACAAGTTATCCGTGTGCCCTGACATCAACATTCACAACCTGGGCTACTAGCAATGACAATGATCATTAACATGTTTCTCATTTCTGAAAGATCTTCTTTTCTTTTTATTATTTTTTTATTGTAGAAGAAATAGCAGTGAGACAGTTTCAAGACAAATTAACAGGACAGATTTGAAAATAAATACATTGCAAACTGTTTTCATAATGTTTTGGTATCGTACAAGGTACATACTTGATCTTATACTTACAGACACTATTACAGCAGTTGTTGCTAATCAGTGAATGAAGAGAGTGTAGCTGTATAATTATCTTACTTTTTATGCTGAATTATATCACAGATTCAATAATTAGGACATTCTACCTTGTTATCTTCCTAGAGGTTGTCCATAGTATTACACGCCAACATAATATCTTGTCCAATCACTATTAGTGCAAATCTTGCTTCTCATAGAATTATGCAGAAGCACTGCATATTCATCCTAACTGTACTGTTTATACAAACACATCATGGTTCTTCATTTGTTTCCCCCTCTTTTTGTCTAGACCTGTCAAAGATGGGCACTCCATTGTCATTAAACCAATTTAGGTGCCTGAACTTGGTGACACAATCGAACACAGTCCAGAATTCCATAATAATAGTGAGTAATCTGAAGAAGTTGTTGACTATAGCCATTGACAGCTCAACTTATAATTATGGCCCCACATTATATAACTCATTTTATACTTCTCTGTTCGATGGTTAAGACTGAGATATATCAAGACCTATATACCAAAAAATGTAGCTTTTGTTTCTGATGAGGTCAGTGAAGTACCCTCAGGGTTTATTTTGTGGTCCTATACCTTACACTGCAGAAAATTTGTCAGTGTCAGCCATGTGGATGAGTCACGGCAAATGCCTTTCAAATTTACTCTCTGAGAGGTTGAGAGAAAGTTTTCTTTACATGTGATTCTCCCAGGCACACTATAGATCATCAGTCTCCTACATCTGTGGCTCCATAATCTCCTTGATTGGAAAATTTAGGGTACAACTGAGTTCCATGATGTCACAGTACAGGTTCTCCTGTGCCTTGAGTCTTCACTGACCTTGAAAGGCTAGGGCCAAAATGTTGGCTGGCCTTGTGGCTCTTCTATTTCTGAAATTTTGATCTGTAAACTTCAGCTGTTAACCATCCAGAAGAAAAGCTGATTAGTACCCTGCAGCATATGCCATTCAGTTTGCCCTAACTATCTGACTCAATTGTCTTTAGTTGTTATTGTACATTTCTATTAGTATTTCTTCTTTTGCCTTCTTATACTAGGGAGACTATATGATATTTGCACATGTGTGTCTGGTTTATTTCACTTATGAATATATGTTTAAGTGGCATCCACTTCAATATAAATGCTTCAAGTTTATCATTCTTTATAGCTGAGTAATACTCCATTATATAGAAATACCACGTCTTTGTCAACCATTCCTCATGTGACCAACAAGATTTTGCTATCACAAATTGTGCTGCTATACTCATAGATACACATATATCACTATGATATAATGTTTTCAGTTCCTCTGGGAAAATTCCCAGTAGGGGGATAGCTGGCTTGAATGGGATTTCTAGTCCTACTGTTTTGAGGAGTCTCCACACTGACCTCCACAATGGTTGTACCAGTCTACATTTCCACCAGCAGTGGAGAAGTGTTCCCTTTTCCCTACAACCTCTCCAACATTTGTTGTTGGTTGATTTCCTTATGATAGTCATTCTTTCTGGAGTGAGATGCTATCTCAGTGTTGTTTTTATTTGCATTTCACAAATGGCTAGTGATGTGGAGCTTTTTTTATATATTTATTTGCTTCTTTAATTTCATCCTCTGAGAAGTGTGTATTCATGTCAGATGCCCATTTCTGGATTGGGTCTTTAAATTTGAGGGTCCAAATATCTTAGTTCTTTATATATTCTAGAAAGCAGACCTCTGTCTGATTATTAGTTAGGGTTTTTTTTTCAAAATTTGTGGGTTGTCTATTCACTTTATTGACAACTTTTTTCGATGTGCAGAAACTCCTTAAGTTGTTGATTCTTTCAAGTGTTTTCCATGCAAATATATGTTTTGTTCATGAACTCTTTACCTACCCCTATGTCTTCAAGAGTTCTTCCTATGTTCTCTTCCAGGAGATTAAGTGTTTCTGTTTTAATGTTAGATCTTTAATGCATTTTGAATTTAGCTTAGTTGCATAGTGATAGAGCCGGGTCAAGTTTTAGGTTTTGGAATGTGAAAAGCCAGTTTTTCCAGCACAATTTGTTAAAGAGGCTATCGTTCTTCCAGTAATCTTGTTTGGCCCCTTTGTTGACGATTAGATGGCTGAGTGTGTTCATAGATACCTCTATATCTTTTAATCTATTCCATTGATCCTCAGATCTATTTTGTTGCTGATACCATGTTGATTTTATCATAGTGGCTCTGTAGTATAATTTCAAGTCAGGAATTGTGATGCCTCCTGTCTTGTCCTTATTGGCCACGATTGCCTTTGCTATTCTAAGTCTTTTCTGGTTCCAAATAAATTTTAGGAATGATTTCTCTAGGTCTTTGAGATATGTTTGTGGCAGTTTGATAGGAATTGCATTAAATCTGTAAAATAATTTTGGGATTATGGTCATCTTCACGATGTTGGTTCTTCCTATCTAAGAGCAGGGATTATCTTTCCATTTTCTGAAATCATCTATGATCTCTTTTCTTATGGTGTTGTAATTTTCTGGGAAAAGAACTTTGACTTCCTTGGTTAAGTGAATCCCAAGGTATTTCATTTTCTGCAGTGCCATTGTAAAAGGTATTGGTTATAGTGTCTCTCTCAGTTTGTTTGTTATCTGTGTAGAGGAATGCTATTGACTTTTGAGTACTGACTTTGTATCTTGCTATGCTACTGGATTTCTATATCAATTCTAGTAGTTTCTTTGTGGAATTTTTTGTGTCTTCCAAGTAAGCCATCATGTCATCTGCAAAGAGTGATAATTTAAATTCTACATTACCTATTCTTATTCCATTTATTTCTCCCTTTTCTAATGGCTGTTGCTAATGATTCCAAGACTATCTTGAGTAGCAGCAGTAATAGAGGACATCCTTATTATGTAACTGATTTAAGAGTAAAAGATCTAAATTTGTCCCCATTGAGCAGTATGTAAGCTTTTGGGTTGTCATAGATGGCTTTTGTCAAGTTAAAATAGAGTCCATACATTGCAATTTTCTGTAGGACTTTGAACATGAATTAATGTTGAACTTTGTCAAAAGCTTTCTCTGCATCAATTGAGATGATCATGCTGTTTTCAGATTTCAGTCCATTAATACGGTGTATTACATTTTTAGATTTGTGAATATTGGACCATCCTTGCATCCCTGGGATGAATCCTAACTGGTCATGTATGATGTTCTTGATGATTTGCTGTATTCTATTTTCCAGGATTTTTTGAAGGTTTTTGCATCTATGGTCATGGGGGAGATTGGTCTGTAGTTCTCCTTTTTGATTGTGTCTTTCCCTGGTTTTGGAATCAGTATTATACTTTCTTCCAGAAATGATTTTGGGAGGACTGCTTCCTTTTCAATTTCATTAAGGAATTTGAGGAGTGTCGGAATTATATCTTCTATAAATTTCTTGTAGAATTCAGCTGTGAATCCATCAGGACCTGGGCTTTTCTTTGTCGGTAGGGTTTATATTACATTTCATATTTCTTTGGCTGTTATTGGCTTATTGAGAGTTGTTATATCTTCTTGGTTCACTTTTGGTTATTTGGACCTTTGAAGAACCTGTCCATTTCTTCTGTGTCTTCTGTTCTGTTAGCTTAAAGATTCTCAAAGTAACTATTGATAATCTTCTGAATTTCCACTAGGTTTGTGGTGATTTCACTCTTTTTCATACCTTATTGCTTGTACTTGAATTTTTTATTTCCTCTTTTTGATGAGGTTGGCTAGAGGCTTATCAACTTTATTTAGTCTTTCAAAGAACCAACTTTTTGGTTTGTGGATTCTTTGAACTATTTTCTTCATCTCAATTGCATTAATTTCTGCTCTAATCTGTACGATTTCTTCCTGTCTTTGCGCTCTGCGTTTCATTTACTCTTCTTTTTCTTGTTGTTGGAGGTGCTACGTTTGGGTGTTTATTTGTTCCCGTTCTGTTTTCCTAATGTGTGAGTTCATAGCTATGATTTTCCCTCTAAGAATTGCTTTCATCATATCCCATAAAGTCTGATAGGTTGTACTTGAATTTTCATTAACTGTAGATATTGTTGAATTACTTGTTGAATTTCTTCTGTGAGCCATTGATTGCTGAGTTGGGTGTTGCTTAATTTCCATGAATTTAGCAGGGTTTTCTGGTTTATTTTGTCATTTAGTTCCAGTTTCGTTGCACTATGGTCAGATAATATGCATTGGATAATTTCTGCTTTCTTGCATATACTTAAGCATGACCTCTGCACTAGTATGTGGTCTATTTTGAAAAATGACCCATGTACAGCTGAAAAAAGTGTGTATTCAACTGTGGTTCGGTGGAACACTCATGTATATCCACCTGGTCCATATGTTCCAAGCTCTGGTTTAATTCTGCTACTTCCTTGCTAATTTTTTTGTCTGGTTGATCTATCTTTTTGAGATAAGGGGTTGTGAAAGTTTCCTGTTAAGACTGTGCTCTTAGATATTAGGTTTTTCATGTCCATTAAGATTTGTCTTACATAGTTGGGAGCTCCTGTGTTTGATGCATAGATATTTATGAGTGTTACCTCTTCCTTTTGAATTTTTCCCCTAATCAATATATAGTGGCCTTCTTTCTGTCGTTTTATCATTCTTGGTTTGAAGTTGAGACTGTCTGAGAGCCGAATTGCTACTCCTGCTTTTTTCTGAGGTGCTGGGGCATGTAGTATTGTTTTCCATCATTTGACTTTGAGCCTATCAATGTCCTTTTGAGATAAGTGTATTTCTTGTATACAGCACATTGTTGGGTTTTGTTTCCCAATCCACTCTGCCAATCTACTTCTCTTAATCGGTGAATTGAGTCCATTTACATAGATGGTTATAATTGAAATGTGTTGACTTAAGATTATCATAATATTTATGTGCTTTTGTTTTCTCCTTTTTATCCTGTGTTTAATTGTCTTTCCTGTTTAGCGTGTTCCTTCCATTCTCATCTGTGGAGTTCTGATCATGTGGTCTCTTTCTAGACCATCTTTCAGTATCCTGTGTAGGGGTAGCTTTGTCATCATGAAATTCTTTAGTAGTTCTTTGTCGTGGAAGTATTTTACTTCTCCATCAAACTTGAAAGAGTTTTTCAGGGTATAACATTCTGGGCTGGAATTTGTTTTCATATAGGACTTGAAGAACTCTGCTCCACACTCTGCTTACCTTCCTGGTTTGTGTAGAGTAGTCGACTGTAATTCTGATGGGTTTTCCTCTGAATGTGATCTGCTTTTGTCTTGCAGCTTTCAGTATATTATTCTGTTGGGTTTCTTGGATCTTGAGTATTATATGTCTTGTTGTGCTTTTAGTTGTGTTGAAGTTATTTGGTATTCTGAATGTTGGATTGTTTCCTCATATTTGCGAAGTTTTCTGCAATTACTTCTCCCCAAATTCTTTTTATATCATTTGTATTGACTCCTTCATTCTCACTGATGTCAATTAATGCCACATTGTTCCTGCTGGCATCATCTCTGCAGGTAATGGATTTTTTTCATGCATCTTGTTGTTTTTAAGAGATTCTTTCTCACCTTTTCACTGGCTATACCAGCATCCTCAAGATCTGAAACTCTTCACTTTCACTCAAATGGTTTTGTAGACTTGTGATTAATATTTCTAGTTCTTCTATATCTCTTTGACTCTGCTTCATGCATTCTATTTCTTTCCTGTATTCCTCATTCCAGGACTGTGTTATATTTCTGATCTCCTCTATGTTTTTATCCATGTCTTCTTGAAAGGTGGGTATTAAATCTTTTTCTCCAGAGTTTCTTCCAAATTGGGTTTCCTCTTAATATTTCCAGAATTGTTTCTGTACTTCAGATGCTATGATTTCAAATAATTCTTTTTTTATTTCAGAAATTATTTCAGCTTTGAGTTCCTCATGACCTTTTTGCTATTGTTTCTTTCCTTCCAATGCTGTTAATCATGCGTTTCAGCTGGAATTGTGTTCTCTACACTTGTTCTCAGTGAGCATTAGGTTTTCCCCAAATGTTTCTGATTTTGATTCATTGTTTCATATGCTATGTATTCAAAAATTTCTTTTTTTATTTCAGGCATTAATTCTGGTCTGAGTACCTCTGTACTTTTCTGCTGTTGTTCCTTTGCTTCCGTCTCTGTTTATTCATTCATTTCGGCTAAACTAATGTCCTCTGTACTTATTTGTGGACTCGAGGCCTGAGATTGCATTTTTCTCCTTGTCTTTGTCATTTTGTGTAGCACTGACCTATGACCTTTGGTGTAGAGCTTTGGTGCAGTTATAACCTTAGTCCATAATGAGATTCAGATGCCATTCTATTAAATTTCAGATTATCCAGTTATGCCTGGCCTGGATCTAGCTGTTGTGTTCAGTTCCTTTTTGCTGTAGCTCCTGTGGTGCCTTATATTGGGTCCCTGGTCAGGGGAGCACTGGGGGATGCTCCAGCTCTCCCTCATACTCACAAAGCTGGACGGGGGTGGATCGAATGGTGAGAGAGTCACCAAAAATTCTAGCTCATGTTGCAGGCTTAGGGGCAGGGTCTCTGGGGAGTTGCCAGGCACATCTGTCTGGGGTGTCTCAGGCAGGTCTCTGGCTAGGATATCTTGGGGCCTGAGGCTCTAGATGGCACAGAGTGTGCAGGGAGAATCCAAAGACTCTCCCTCAGACTCAACACACAGTCACTGAATTTGGATACCCAGTGAGTCGGGAAAGTTCCCACTTGTTCGGTGAGCTTGGGGGCACATATTCCGGGGAGTTGCTGGCGAATGTGCCCTGAGGTCTCAGGCCATTTGCCCACTCAGTGGGCTTGGGCTTGGGAGCAGGGATCTGGGTAGCACACATGCACGGGAAGAAGCCAAAGCCTCTCCCTCAGACTTACCACTCATGGAACTTGGATGCTCAGGAAGTTGGGAAAATTCCCACTTGCTAAGCAGGCTTGGGGGCAGGAATCCGGGAAGTTGCCGAGAGTCGGCCCTGGTGTCTCAGGCTGGTCACTTCCTAGGATCTTCCTTTCCTCTACCTAGTAGCCATGCCACACCAACATTCCTGGGGAAATCCCTGGCAGGAAAGGTTGACAACCCTTCAACCCTGAAGAAGATCTAGAAGATGGAGACTTCCATTTCTGCAGCAGCCCGTAAAGAATTACAGGACTTTGTGTTTCAGAGAGGGAAATGAGGTAGGTCTTAGTGGGTGGCAAGAGTTGTCTGGTGAAGTAGGTATGACCTGTTAACTACAAGATCAGGAGCTCATGAGCAGAAGCAGTCGCAAAACCTTGGATGTGACTTCTATCAAGAACTTGAGCAGATTTTCTGTAGGATGACCCATAGCAGGAAAAACAATATCAACCCAAACAGAAGACTCCTTGACTAAAGAGTTAAAAAGAAAAGTTTTAGTACACTAGTGGGCTGGGGAACCCAGAGGTTCAAATCACCAGCCCAGAGTCAGGTTTGAGTTCAGTTTAAATATGGTTTGCTAGTGGTAAGTACAAAGCTGAAAGCAGGTCATTTCATGTTTGGTTGCAAGCAATGCAAGAATTATGTCATCTATGGTCAGGCAGGTTGGTACAGGAACACTCTGGGAGGGAAGGGCTCTGAGAAGAGTAGGTAGAGTCAAAAGTGTCCTTGACTGAGACAGTCTTTCCCCAAACACAATGTCCATGAAGCCCTTGAAGCCCCTGAAGCAGATTGAAGAACTGCATGATTTTAAAACACAGGCTAGACTCAGTTTGATTTACACAATGTTAAGGGACAACATCTGGGTGAGACAGCCAAGGCTTCCCACATGGTAGGGAGCAGGAGAGAAGTCACAGAATGTGAACTGACTTCTAACTTTTATTACAATAGGCCTACAAGTGAGCTATCCTGTAAATGTGCTGCAGCAAGTCTAGACCTGATGGCAGTATGAGCTGCCTGATCCAAACACCACCCCACAGCACAACATGTAGAAGATTTTCCTTGAGAATTAGAGCACATAAAAGGGCACACTGATGCCATGGACACTTTTCTATATAGCCTTGCATGATAGCCATGCTATGCCTTTCAGACGCAGGAAGTATTTTTTAACCATTGTTCATACCCTCTTTTTTTTACTTATTCAGCCTAAGTTCATTCTGCAGAGCCAATATCTTTCCCACTCTTCACTTCTAATTTCTTGAATAAATTTTTCTACTTCTTAAAAAACCAAAAAAAAAAAAAAAAATTCAAACAAGAATAAGGTTTTCAGGGTATGATTTAGTAGT
Organism: Ctenomys sociabilis; assembly: GCA_004027165.1. Lineage (NCBI taxonomy): Eukaryota > Metazoa > Chordata > Mammalia > Rodentia > Ctenomyidae > Ctenomys > Ctenomys sociabilis. The sequence goes on along the minus strand of PVKA01020494.1, from coordinate 1,241 downwards.
AGAATTTATCTATGTAATCAAGGGCCTGAGTTCAGTCTCTAACATGGAAAGAAAGATATTTATATGTGTGTGTGTGTGTGTGTGTGTGTGTGTGTGTGTGTGTGTGTGTGCGTGCATGTGTGAGAGAGAGAGACAGAGAGACAGAGACAGAGAGAGGGCAGGGTAGCTTAGGGTAGGGTAGGACAGAGCAGGACAGGACAGGACAGGAGAACCCATACAGAGAGAATAGCAGCTCTGTGTATAAGTGATCAGTGAGATCAATGCTTATATTCCCAATTATGCTTTCATTTTTTTCTCTTTGTTTTGTTTTGAATTTTTTTGGTAGGTTTCTAATAAGCTACCTTGTATATATTTCAATATCAGGCTCAATAGCAAGTCAGAGAAACACTAAAATACATAGATATTTTGTACTTGTTATCTGAAGTAGTATAAAAAAGGAGCCTGATTTGGCACAGCATTACAGATTTCTGAGCCAAATTTCAGGGACAAATAAGTAAAGATTCAAGAAAGATATGTAAGCTATTTAACCTTAAAATATGTCATTCTACAATTAAGAGTTATGAAAAACTGGGCAAGGTGGTGAAAGACTGTTATGCCAGGGCTCTGGAAGGCTGAGATAGGAGGCTCAAAAACTCAAGGCCAGCATGAGCTTTTTAGTGACTTAGTGAGATCCTGTCTCAAAATAAAAAAGAAATAGATGATAGTAATGTAACTTCCTAAATCCTCTAGTTCAATAGCTGCTATCAAAGTAAAAGCGAGCCAAAAGTGGTGTAATCAAGACCAGCAAGATAGATCAGCGGGGGCTGGGGAGATGGCTCATAAGTGCTTCCCCGACAAGTGCAAGGACCTGAGTTCAATCCCCTGCTCAGCCAAAAAAAAAAAAAAAAAAAAAAAAAAGATAGATCAGTGGACTAAGCACCTGCTTTGGCAAGCACAGTGGCCAGGGGTTCGATCCCTGACACCACATACCATGCCGGCCCAACCCTGGGGTGCATTGAGCTGGCAATGGGGTCTGGGTGTGGTGACACCTGCCTTTAATCTCAGCACTAGGCAGGCTGAAAACAGGAGAATCACTATGAGTCCAAGCTGTATAATGAGATCCTACAGAGAGAGAGAGAGAGAGAGAGAGAGAGAGAGAGAGAGAGAGGCAGGCATAATCTGTTAGGACTCATTTTAAATTTAGTAGCTATTATTTAAGAGCTTTTGAATGTATTCTATTATCAATTAATTTAACTTCCCCT